>JAIKVH010001127.1:0-10525 GCA_024679275.1 Phytophthora niederhauseri
CATCCGCCCGTAAAAAGGTAATTACCCGCCCCAACTTTTGTAAAAAGAAGGGTTTTTAACAACACTAGGAATCCTAGTGTAGGCTTTTGCGTCTTCCGAAGGCGAATATGATCCAATCACGAGATCAGAGAAAAAGTACCCTCTGATCAAATCCAAGACCTGTTCTGCATAGGACCCATTTAAAAATCTTCCTGGGAGGGGGAAATCCCTGATGGGGATAAAACGAGGAATTTGAAGGTGTCGGCGATTTTGCCGAAGCTGAAGGCTACACCGGGCGAGACGCAGTTCACCGGACGCAAGCTTGGACAAGACACACGCCAGGTCCTGGAGGACGTTCGCAGCAGGATATCGGGACGAGAAAGTAGTTTTCGAGTCGTAGCAGATGTATACCGGGCATTTGTAACTTACCAACGAATGCTTGCGGCAACGTAGTACAGGCATCTGCTTCAATAAAGAACACTTGGAAGCAGTTGGATATCAATGAGTATTTCTTTTTAACGGCGTCGTTGGTCTTGGCGATGGTAGACAGGTATGTGCGAGTCTACGAAATGCGTAGCCAAGCAATATTGGAGCATTTTCTACAGTAGTGACAATGAATGCACCACAGCCGCTTCACTAGTGAGAAGTTAATACGTGTAATCCAAAGAATCACTTTCCTCCAACTCCGACTCGGGTTGCGGCTCGAAGACGAATTTTTCACCTTCAGAGTTCAGTTGCTCCTCGTGAGCGAGCTTTTCCATCATCTCCAGTGCAGTTGCCATTGTTGGGCGCTTCGGTGGGTCAAAGGCGCACATCGATGTGACAACGGCCCATTGTGCGTCAGTGAATTCTTTTGGTTTCACCAAAAACTTTTCTTTCGAGAGATGACACTTGATGGCTGCATCATATTGCACACTGCTCCATGGAAGTCTACCAGTGACTGCCTCGACCACGCACATACCAAATGAGTACACGTCTGCCGCCTTTGCTGGTGGACTGGGGTTGACGCTGCGTAGGCATTCGGGGGCCTTCCACCGGATGGCTCCTTTGACACCCCCACTCGGTCTCGACTCATCCGAGTCAAAACTCATGCCGAAATCACTGAGCATTGCATCTCCGTTTTTCCCAACGAGGATTTGGTTGCATTTCAAGTCGCTGTGGACGATATTGCGCTCATGAAGAAAGTGCAGACCGGCGGCAGTTTGGGAGAGTTTTCGCCACACCTTCCATCGATTTTCTCCACCGCTAAGATACTTCTTCAACTCGCCACCAGTGGCTTCCTTGCAAACCAAGAAGTAGTTCGAGCCGCGGGTATATGCGCCAAAGAATGGCACGACGTTCGGGTGCTTAGCTTTCTTCCAAATGCGCGCTTCGCGCCAAAACAGCTTCTTTTTTTCGTCCGAATCAACCTCGGCGCGCTTGATGACAACATCAGCATTGAGCCACTTCCCTTTGTAGACTTTTCCATAGCTCCCACCAGCAAATGACTCCGGGTTACGGCGAATCTCGCGTTCTGGAATGATCAAATCGGCGTTTTGTCGAACTCCACGGTCCATGATCGAATTATCAATATCTTGAGCTTCGATGATACTAGCAACTGTATGGTGGCAGTTTTCGCGCGCAACATCAGCAGCAGTGCGTCCTTGACTGTCGTATAACCCCACGCCGGCATTGTTTTCCAGAAGGAGACGAACGCTTTCATCATCTCCCGAGTATGCCGCTCTCATCAAAGGAGTTTGGTTGAGTTTGTCGGTCGAGTCCACATTGGCCCCGTTCTCAAGAAGAATTCGAGCTAGATCAGCACGTCTCGCCTCGATGGCAAGGTGAAGTGGTGAACGTCCATCCAATAGCTTGCAATTCACTTGAGCGCGCTTACTCACAAGAAACTTCAGTAAATCGGCATGACCCCGAGCAGATGCAGCCAGCGGAGTCCACCCAAATTGATTTTTCTCGTTCACGGAAGCGCCACGTTTTAGAAGGAGTTGTGCTGCAGCGGTTCGCCCTTCAAATGAAGCATGAAGCAGAGGCGTACTCTCAAACTTGTCCTTCTTGCTAACATCCTGGGGGAATTTTTTGAATAGCAGAGCCATGATTTCCACATGGCCACCCCGAGCAGCACCGATAAACGGGGTCCAGCCCTCGCAGTTCACCACAGCTTTACTGCCACGCCCCAACAGCTCACGGACCGTTCCAGTGTGACCCCTACAAGCTGCAACCATCAAAGCGGAGTTACCATCGCTTGAGGTAGCATTAATGTCTGTCATGTAGTCAAGGAGAATTCTCGCAATGTCCGTGTGGGCCTTTTCAGCTGCGACGACGAGTGCTGTTTTTCCGGTTTTATCCTTCAAGTCCACGCCCGCTCCACTTTTCAAAGAAATGTTACTGCTTCCACTCGGCCGAACAAGCTGGCAAGAATCGCCGCAGTTGGTCCATCGTTTGCCTGCAAATTAATCTTTGCAGCATGCTCGACGAGAGATTTCATAATCTGCATATACCCCCCCCCCGCCCTTGCGCTGCTAGCATCAGGGGCGTTGACCCATTCCCGTCTGGGAGGTTGACGTCTGCGTCGGCACTTAGCAACATACGCACAATAACCTTGTGTCCCATGAGAGCAGCCGAGTGGAGCGCTCTCCACTTGTTCGCGCGGCATTCATCGACTGGTGCACCGTAAGCCAACAAAAGGCGTATGATCTCCTCGTGTCCTTCTTGAGATGTCAATACCAAAGGTACAACCCCTGCATCAGTTGATACTCCTGCACCTGCACCATTCTCCAGTAGTACGCGGCAAATCTCCAGGTGACCCTTAAACGCAGCAAAGTGAAGTGCCGTCCACCCCTCAGGGCTCTCTTTCTCAATTGCAGCTCCATGCACCACCAGAAGCTCCACCAAGCGGGTATGACCCTCTTTTGCAGCTAACATGAGAGGGTTATACCCGTCATGGTTGACCTGGTTGACATCAATATTCTTCTGTAGTAGACTGCGTGCGATCTTCACTTTCCCACTCATAGTAGCCTCCCATAGAGCAGTATTTCCATTGGTTCTTGCCACCTTCGAACAAAAGTTTGAGGAAGTCAGGCTGCGAGGCATACATAACAGGCGTTGAGCCGTCATCTAGTTGCCTGTTGACGTCTGCCCCAGCCTTGATCAGGCTTTGACCGACTTCCACACTCCCGCATACTGCAGCGGAAAAAAGAGCCGTCCACCCATTTTTTTTAATTTGCTTGTCAACATCAGCACCTCGCTGCAGTAAGAACGCCACAATCTCAGCGTGTCCTTGTTGAGAAGCCAGCGCCAAGGGTGTTAACCCGTTTTCCAGTGATTGATTGACGTCCACCCCAGCATCAACCAAAATACTTGCAGCCTGCACCTTTCCGAAGCTCGCAGCAACCAAAAGTGCGCAGCAACCATTTTCTTTCAGGCTGTTGGCTAAAGCACCTCGTCGTACCAAGAGATCGACAACGTCAACATGCCCTCCTCGTGTGGCCCAGTCCAGCGCGGAGCGAATAGGTGGGGTGCGAAGAGTGAAACCGGTACCAGTAGTGTCATGTGCGGCCCGACTTGATGTTTCCAAACACGATCCGGTACTTGCCACTCCGACATCACTCCCCCAATCAAGTAACAACTCGGCCACGTCGTGATGCCCCAGACCAGACGCAATCGTCAGAGCTGTCCGTCCATCTCGATTCACGACATCTACTTTTGCGCCATTCTTCAGCAAAATTCTGGCTGTCTCCGAACAATCTCTCTCCGCAGTGATATGTAGAGCGGTGCTCTCATTACTACCTCCCTGTTTGTCAGCGCCAGCCCCGCGAGCCAGCAACAGCTTCACAACTTCGTTGTGTCCTTGTTGGGCAGCAGTCATCAGCGGTGCAGACTCTTGATCGCCGACCAAGTCGACATCAGCGCCTCCATCCAGCAATAGATGAGATAGCTCGAGATGTCCTTTACTGGCAGCGTGCTGGAGAGGTGTCGACCCATTGTTTGCGTGGACGTTCACTCTAGCGCGTCGTTGTAGTAATAACTTTACGACTGCTACATGTCCGTGGGAAGTCGCAGCTATCAGCGGAGTTTGGCCCTCCTTGTTCGCCAAATCAATCGATGCTCCAGCATCGAGCAAGACGCGGGCAGCCTCGGCACGTCCGTATCACGCTGCAGAATGTAGAGCAGTATTTCCGTTCGTCCTTTGGCGGTCAATCGAAGCCCCTCGCTTTGCCAAGAGTTTAACGATATCACTGTGTCCATTTTGCGCAGCGACCATGATCGGGGTGTAGGTGTTTGAGTTGGCCAGGTCGATCGAAGCACCTGCGTCGAGTAGAACACGCGCAGTCTCCAGTGAGCCGAAAGAAGCGGCAATTCTCAGTGCCGTATTCCCGTTCGGCAGCTGAAGATTGACGTCGGCGCCCGCGTCGACGAGTAGCTTCGCGACGCGATGGTTTCCCATTTCGGCCGCCATCATGAGAGACGTGCAGCCTCTCTTGTTGGCCACGCCGACCTGAGCTCTTCTCTCCAGCAGCAACGCTATCACTTTGATGTGGTTGCCGACGACTGCGTGCATGAGGGGCGTGGCGCCATTCTCGTCGGGCTGATCCTTCTCCGCGCCCAGCCGCAAGGCTTTCGCTGCCATAGGTAGATGTCCTATGTGGGCAGCACCGACCAAAAGCGCGTTCAAGTCGATCGGTGGCGCCACAACTGGCCGACCGTCGATGGCGATGGATATCGGTCGAGTTGCGGGTGCAGGGGGAATTCTCTAATGCGGGAGTCATGAATCGCAGCTCGTGAATCAGTTCGAGGTATCTGCATCTTCCCCTTGGACCTTTGCAGGATAGCGCGGTCCTGGACCGCGCTATCCCGCAAAAGCCTTTCTTACGTTGCTTTCATCCAGTACCGGTTGTATATGTACAGTAAGCACACGCCAGATACTCTTCGTCCAGTGGTGCGTTTAAGCAAGTCTGCGCAAGTTGTCTTCCGCGCGGACCGACCCGAAGAGCGCAGTAAAGTCGACGAGAAAAGTGGAAGAGCGCAGGGAGTTAGCACAAGATGGCCCGTTGGGAGTGACCAGTTACTAGAGGGATAACATTCGGCATCCTGGCCAGGCGTCCTCTGTCCCCTGGAGCAGACTGCTCCGAGTGCGAGAGCAGCTTAACCATCCGGTCGCAAGTGCGCGCCCAACTAACCCGGACTTGGTCAACGGAACCACGGCCTCTGCGCGGAGTGCCCCCCGTGACGCCCGATGTATCAAGCCAGCAGAATGAGACAGCGAGGAGGAAAACATGAAACGAGTCATGGTAGAAGATCGAGACCCTAGCAGACATCTTAACCCCCAAAAGCAGTGAAAAGTAGTAACTCAATAGACGATCTGACCTCATCATCATCATCTTTCTTACGTTGCTTTCGGGCTAGAAGTATTGTGGATCAGGATGCGTCGAAAGATTCTCGCTTCCGCCCCGCGCAGTTATCCTCAGGGCCTAACATGTATTGTGTGCCCAGGGTTTGCCAGTACTTTAAATGTAGTAATATTGAAACAGTACTATAGTACTATTAATACAACCAGTGCTTAGTACTTCCAAAATTTTGTTGCATCAAATTACTAATTAATATTGTAAGATTTAAAATTAAAAATATTAATGCTATTTATACTACAGTAAACTTTATGATAATCAAAGGAAAGAAGACGTAAGGCTAGGAAGAAATATCGTTCAATGGCTCGTTGCAATCATTGTGCGTAAGTAATATCCAAATCAAGATGTGATCAACGCTAATATGACCATACGACCCATTCTTAGAACTACTAATCTATGTATCACCTCAACAGATACAACGCACATGTTTTATCAGCAATGGCGTTTCAACTTCTGTCTCGCAGCCAGCCTAAGACGGTTGGTTGTTGGCAAGAGAACACCATACAATACACCTGGATTGGACTGATCTCGCCACAAAGATATAAACTGAGTATATCTCTTTGCAGCCACCATATTTTGGTACTTTTGTGCTTCTGGCACGATTGATTAAAGTCAAAACTTGCTGGCTGCGACCGTCAAAAATCAATGATAGCTCCATCTACTAGTCTCCACCTTTACAACAGATACGCCTGTACTATAACTGCGCGGTGGAGACTGTTCGGCCACTCCCTACGTTTACCACCGACGCTTCCAGTATTCATACACTTCACGCTGACCACAAGTAGCGAGTGGAAGGCAGTATCGCGAGACCAGGGACTTGGGCTCGGGAAGGTGAGATGGAAAGTGAGAATTGATTGAGAGCTAGTCGGAACCTGTGCTAACCTACATGCCTCCGTGCCTACAGGTCCTTGTCGTTGCAGCGGGATCCATGATCACGCTCGCCACGAAGACGGATGATGCTTGGACATCAACATGCTGCGCATGTCTGCCGCGCAGGTTCACAGCTCCGTGCAGAACAGATAGCGTCGCCCGAGTCCAGCGGCGCCGGAGCATCATCAGCTGACGCTCTGTCGAGTGAATGCATATGTAGTGTTTGCGCTGCAGTCTTGCAGCGAGGCCGCCATGAGTCAATGCAGTGACACAGGCTTGTCGGAACACGGCGAGCTTGGCTTGACAAGGTGTCGTCACCACCACACAGCCCTCCAAAGCCACAGCTCGACGATGTCTTGGCCTCAACTAGTTGAGCTGCGCGCGAAGCAACTCGTCGCCCGTGGACTCGACGTACTGGAGCACAGCCTTGGGCACGTCCTTCTGCATCACATCGAAGCTCTCCCAGCTATTCTCGATCGGCTGCAGACCAGCCCATTGCACGAGCAGCTCCCAGCGGTCCAGATCCTCATTGAAGCGGTGGTCAACGAAGGCAGACACATCCAGCACAATGCCTTGCGAGGTGACGAGCTCCTGCATTTCCGCATCCATATTCAGATCTGCATCGGCGTAGTACTTGAGCCGAGAGCCATGCACTTCATTCATTTTGCCCGTCACTAGATGTTCGACCTAGAACGCGTGTGGGAGGTTATGCGAACGGGGCCGAGCCACTGTCCGAGTAGCTTGTTGTTGGGCAAACGTGCATCGATTCTAGACCAAAGCACATAGTCACCAATGTCAAAGTTGCAGACGCAGCCTGTCTTCTTCTGTATGTCCATGAGTCGCTTACGTTCCGTGACGTCGACGACCTCTTTGTGCATCCCAGCTAACGACGCCCGAAGCTTGGCCAGCTGAGGCTCGACATCCTTCAAGTCGGCCACCACGAGCTCTTCGCCGCTCTTGGTGGGACGAACGACGACATCCAACGCAGACGGAGATGGTAGCCCCGTGAACAGCTCTGCAGGTGAGTGTCCAGCCAACGATCCCATTGGCGAGTGATTGACATTGGCCTGTACAACTGGGAGTAGATATGGCCACTCGTGGAAATCCAACCCGTAGTCAATCAGAAGTGCACGCAGCACCTGAAGTAGGTCTCGGTTGACCCGCTCCACGGTCCCGTTGAGCCACGGGGAGTAAACCGGGGAGAACGAGCGCTCCATCTTGAGCCACGCACACAGGTGATCCACCGTCAAGTTTCGGAAGTACACACCTTGATCAGAAAGCAGCCTTGACGGACTTCCGTATCGTTTGTACCAGTCGACCAGAGCTTGTGCGGCGACATACGCGGTGGGTGTGGAGCATGGAAAAAACTCGCAGAAGTGAGTGAGCGAATCCTTCAATACCAGGACGTAAGCCGTGTCGCCAAAACCGTCTCCCAGGTAAGTGAAGTCCCAATGAAGAGCTTCATTCCGCGTCGTAGCCGTAAATGTCGGGCCATACGGGCGCTGAATCTGACGGGGGCCCTTGACGTGCTTACATATGAGGCAGCCACGTACAAATTGAGACACCTTCTTGCTCAGCTGCACAATGAAGAAGCGGTCGCTCAGCAATGTTACCATCACGGCTTCTCCGCGGTGGCCTTGAGCACCACAGTGCGCCACCACCATTAAACACGCCAGGAGATCCTTCGCTGCTGTTGGAATCCACGGCTTGTGGTCCACCGTGAGCACACCATCCTCCTCCACAACAGGCAGCGAATCAGCGGCTCCGGGCGCCGGCTCCTGGGAATCAGCAATGTCAGCAACAGTGGGGAAGCCAAAGGCATCATCGGACAGCGGGCGGAGGCGCGATAGCTCTGCCACGGCGACAGGGGCTTGACGACGAGTTTGAACAGCGTAGACGCAAGTCACTGAGCGCGGCTGCCAACGCGAGACGATGTCAGCCCACAAGTTACGCTCCCCCGAGATGTGTTCGATTGTGTACTTCATACCCAATAGCCGTAGAGACCAGCGCTGTAGGCGATCATGAACATGCTGCTTGACGTCCATCTTCGGCGAAAAGAGGTAGATGAGGTTGGCATGGTCGCAGTAAAGCCGAAATCCCTTGCGCCGCAAGAGTAAATACTCGAGTTCATCACAGGCCTTGATGATCGGGAAGGCTTCTTGCTCGATGATTGGCCAGCCACGCTGGGCGCCACGAAACATGCCTCCTTTGCAGATGACCAACGAGTGTTGCTGATCCTCGACTGGGCAAGTGGGGTCCCAAGCGTGCACCAGTGTCGCGACAATGCTGAATCCGTCCTTGCTCGCGTCGCTGAACATGCACAGCTCATCTTCGTCGGTAGGAAATGTCATCAGGGCAGACGTCTTGATGGCTTCGACACAGTCAGTGAACGCGTCTGCTCAGCCTCCGACCAAGAGATGGATACATTCAGAGCATTGCGGTTGCGACGACCGACCTTCTTCTTCTCGCTGTCCAGCTTCACCAGGAGCGGGTCAAATATCCGGGCATAGTCCGCGATAGAATCGCGGAGCAGAGCCAGTTAGCCGCGCAGGTGAAGTACTGCAACTCGGCGGCCGTTGAGGGTAGCGGGAGCTCCGTGAGCGCGCTAACGCGAGACGGATCGTGACGAACGCCTTCACCAGAGATGACCCGGCCGCACCATACCACTTCGCGCTCGAGTGAGCTTTTTCTTCACATTGACCTTCAGGTTATGCCTATGCAGGAGCATGAAGAAACGGCGCAGCACGTCAATAAACTCATCCAACGTCTTGGCGTACAACAGAACATCATCGATCCACACCTGCGCGTTATCCGGGATAAGCTCGTCCAGCACCCGCTGCATCTGTCCCTGAAAGTGTAGCGCAGAGTCCATCGCTCCCTGCGGCACCCGCAGCGGAGTGTACACACCCTCGTCAGTCATGAAGGAGAGCGCTTCCTGACTAGCCACGTCCAGCGGTAATTGCCAAAAACCGTTCTTCATGTCGAACTTAGCCAGGGCGACAGCGCCATTTACCTTCTCCATCAGAGCAGCGGGGTTCGGCATCGTGCCCGCAATGGGTACTGTGGCACGATTGACTGCGCGGTAATCAATGGTGAGCCGGAATTCGTCCTTGGTGCCAGGTTTGCGAACTGGGACCACAGGACTGGCCCAGCGTGCGGCCCGATTCTCCCGTATCAGCCCGTTCTTAGCCAATAGCGCGACGTGCTCACGAATGAACTGGCGCTGCAGCGGTGCGTATTTGCGCTGCCTGCACCGGATTGGTGACACCTCTTCTCGTAGTTGTATGCGCAGTGGCTCCACCCTCGCAGGTGGCCCTGCCCTTAAGCTGTCTTGCCAAACGTCGGGGTAGCGACTGAGCACGCTGCGAAGCTCGTCCACGTGCTCTGCGTCCATGTCATTCGCCGCAGCCTCGGAGACCATGCGGTCGAGGTGGTTCTGGACACCGTCCTCGTCACGCGACTCTTGGGAGTCATCGCCAACATCGAAGTTGTCGCTGTCGTCCACAAAGTCAGCGCCATGAGCCAACTGCGCGAGCATGTCATCCACGTCGATACCTAGGTCGCGTAGCACATCCTTGCCTAGCAGCAGTTCCTCCTCTTGGCTGTCCATGACGACGCACTCCACATTGGGTACATTGACGATGCCCGCCGCGGTGTTCAGCTGTAGATCCAGTCACACTCAAGAGGACGACCGTCGGCGACCACCACGAGAATCGGAGAGTGTAAACGCTGAATGGGCAGGTCCGGCTGTAAGGCTGACAGTGACTGGACCACGCAGCTTGGGATCACACTTCTTTCCGCACCAGTATCCGGAATGTACATGACCTCCAGCAGGTTATTAATTTTCACAGTGTCTGCCTGAGCACGTGATTTGACCACCTTGGAGCGAATCACAACCGTATTCTGCGACTTCGATTCTCGATAACGGGCAAGGGCTTCTTCACGCTGCTCTGGCGTGGCCGTTGGGCATTCCCGCATCCAATGAGGCCCATGACAAACCAAGCAGCCTTCGGCTGGAGGTGCCGCCGACCTAGCGGTCCTCGGAGGCATCCTGGTGCGCTCCGCGTTGGGCCTAGCATCCTGATGCCCACCGCTCCTGGTAGCTCTAGCGGCCGGGGCCCCTTGCTTCGGTCCTGACGCACCAGCAGAGTTGGCTGAGGACTGACGCTGAGAACCTCGAGCAACGCCGGCTTCTTTCGACATGCGGTGGTAGCGTTGTTGGGCCTTCGCGTGGACTAGGATGAGGTCGAAGAGAGCGACGTCGTCCGTCTTGCAGT
>JAIKVH010001129.1:0-10518 GCA_024679275.1 Phytophthora niederhauseri
GTCGCCGCGTCGCCCTTCCAAATGTCCTCGGCGGAGCAGTGGAAGGCAAACATCGAGCGCTTGCGGGGCTTCACGGGGTAGTCGAAGCTGCCGCACGCCTCCAATAACTTGCTGGACCAGCATCCCGCAGCGTTCACCACGACACCCGCACGCACCGAATCAACGCGCATACCGCCGCATTCCAGCGCGTTCTTCGTCTCAATGTGGACCTTCTCAATCTTGTTCTGGCCGCCGAGATCAAAGTTCTTCACCTCGCCCTCCAGCACGTCGACGCCTAGAGACACGCTCTTGCGCTTGATAGCATTGAGGAATGCCCAGGGGTCGAACCATCCCTGGTCCTTAATGCCCAAGATGGCTTGCTCGACGCCCTCCGTGTTGATCCAGGGAAAGCGCTTCTTCAGCGCCACCGGGTCCAGCAGCTGAACGTCGGCACCCGCCGCCTTCTGCGTCGCGTAGTTCTGCTGGAGAACGTTCACGCCACGCTCGCTGGCCAGGAACATGTAGCCCCCTTCGACGAATTGGACATCGGGGGCGTCGTGGCCGTCCACCTTCATGTTGGTGCCGATGTTGCGCAGGAACTCGGTGCCGTAGAGGCTCATCTCGATGTTCTCCTTCTCCGAGAACTGGTGGCGGATGCCGCCGGCCGACAGAATCGCCGACGCGTACTTGTACTGCACCAGCGGAACGCCACAAAGACCTCAAGGTTAGACTTGAACAAGTGCCAGTAAACTGAGCAGAAGAGAGTCGACGTACGCATGGATCTTTCTCCACCACGGCGATCTTGAGCTTGGGGGCGGCGATGGCCAGGTGGTAGGCGGTCGAGAAACCCATGACGCCTCCGCCCGCGACGACCACGTCGTAGTACGGCGTCTCGGTGGTCGAAGCGGAGCTCGCGAAGCGCAGGCCGCGGCTTGTGATGGCACGCGTCAGTCCGGTCGTCTGCAGTCTGTGGGAAGCACGGCACAGTGGCGTCAGTCGGTGGAGGAGGCTACGGAAGGGCAGAAGGAGGAGGAGAAGGAGGAGACGCACGTCTTGGTTGCCAGCATCGTGGAGAAATGAAAAGTGAGCGCATGAGGGCGGCGCGCGGCGGCTCGAGAGTGGCCTGCAGGGCAACTTGGCCTCGCTTGCAACTGCAGTCCGACTGCTCAACAGAGCCGGGGCTAAGTCGCCACTTCAACCGATAAATCATCTTGGTTTTTGTATGGGCCGTTGGCGTTGCAGCGCGTCATCAGTGAACCCATCTCCCCAAAGTCCAAACTTATGATTGGACTTCGCCTCCAGACTGGGGGGAGGGGGGGGGGTCTTCATCGAGGATTCGGATTCCTACCAGTTGTGTGCTAACCTCCATTCCATACGAAATACAACAGAAAGCAGATCGTAGAAAGCCTACTCGAATTTGTAAGGGCAAGCACAAGGGTATGTCCATTTACGGCAAATTGAGGAGTTCTATTAGCCACAGTGCTCCTACACTGGAAGGAAAATGCTGGGGGTGCGGTGCGGCAATAGCATACCCGTGGCATTCTGATACTCACTCCATAGCAAAACGGTTCACTTGATCCTGGCGGATGACCTCCTGCAGCGCGTCCACCTTGTCGTACATGCCGAACTGCCCGCCCGTGTGCACGAAGAGGATGGTCTTGCCCACGAATTTCTGCGGGCCCAAGATGGACAATGGTTGTTATGATGTTCGTAGTAAGATTCTAATCAGTAGTATGCAGTCAAGCATCGATATCGTCGTACCTCTGGGGCCTCGTTCAGCTCTCGGATGAGGTGGAAAAGCGCCTTGCCCGAGTACACGGGGTCCATGAGCACACCCGTCGAGCGGCTCACGCTGTAGATGAACTCGAGCTCTTTCTTGGTGCTGCGCGCGTAGCCTGTTCCCTGCGCGTTAGTGATCTGCAAAAACTGCCGCGACGAGATGTCGGACGGCACGCCCATCGCAGGCAGAATCTGGTTGTCGATGTGGCCGTGAAAGTACTCGTCGTTATCGCAAACGATGTACGCGTGAGCTGAATTGGGCGAAATGAACGCATACACCAATGTTAGCACAAAACAGTAGATGCATGTAGACATTGTACCGTACCCGGAATCTTCGTATCAAAGTTAAGAGCTGCGTTCGGGTGAGCCTTAGCATAAAGGTAGGATCCAAGCCCAATGCCAGCAGCAGTGCCTCCGCTACCACACGCGAACGCGATGTCCGTCACCGCCAAGTCGCACTCCTACCAATAAACAAGCACCCAAACATTATATTTCGACTTGGCAACTTCAATGGTGCACTCTCACACACGCACCTTCAATTGGCTGTTGATCTCCTCAATAGCTTCGATGTAGCCCCACGTACCCAGACCGTTGCTTCCGCCCACTGGGATCGCATATGGACGTCGACCTTCCTTCTTCAGTCGCTCACAAGTGCGCTAGAAAAATGTAAAAGGATCAGACTTGCAATCTCGAATCGTTCAACAACAGTAGTTGCACTCCTCCACACCTTGATCATAGCTTCACTCCCGTACTTGCCGTACTCTTGCCTCGACATCTGAATCAGGTTGGCATCCAGCATTCTACACCGCAACAGTCAACCGACCCCACCATTGATGACACAACCATACAAAAAATCTACTGTAAGTCTTTGATTGTACCGGTCGAAGAGGACGTTGCCGACGAGCCCCGGGTCCTCGTCCGGCTTGTTGGTGCGGAGCAGCAGGTACGAGTCGAGTCCGAGCATCCTGGCGACCGCAGCCGTCGCTCTGCAGTGGTTGCTCTGGATGCCGCCGCACGTGACGATGCAGTCGGCCTTCTGCTCCAGCGCCTCGGCCAGCAGGAACTCGAGCTTGCGGATCTTGTTGCCGGACGTCTCCATGCCGCTGAAGTCGTCGCGCTTGATGTGTCGTCGCGTTTGATGAACATTCGCACGCCCTCGGGCAGGCCGGGCGGCGCGAACGGCAGGATGGGCGTGGGGAAGTGGCCCAGGCGGAGCTTCTGAGCCGGTGGGCGGCGCAGCGCAGAGGCCCACGCGGGCGCGGCGAACGGGACGCACTTGAGCATCATCGGGCGAGGAAGGTGGCGAGTGTACTCCAGATTCTACTCTACAGTAGATCTGACCAATCACCGTCCATCGTGACAGCTTCAACGATTTTGCTAGTCGACGGCTGAGGAGCATTGTCGATGCTGTCCAAGCTGATGTCTCTGCATAAATCTTGCGGGTGAACACCGGGGGTGAACACCAGTGTACCCGATTCAACACCGAAACCATCTCTGCTTGGTTTATTGGATCTTGCGAGTGCCATAGTGTCGAGTACAAGTAGAGGACACTGATTACCAGGGCGAAGACTGAGCACAGCTGCTAGACAGTTATGGCTGGAAATCGGTCGCCACGCCACGTACGACCCACCGCGCAGTTAGAGAAGCCGTCAAGACTTGACGGCTTCTCTAACTAAGAGCACTGCGGTGGATGCGGCGGTCGATGAATAGCAGAAATGACCATGAAGTCGACCAGCTGAGCGCTATCACTTCAACTTCGTTCCAGATCCTAAATCTTACTCCATACTTTATTCAAGTCATCTTTCCGTTAATCGCCCCGTTCTAAACTCTAAATTTCACTTGATCAAAGTATGCATCCACAAATCGTCCACCTCTACCACGTCGTCGTGGCACGCGTCTGGCAATCTGAAGCACTCTGAAGCTCGCCTGCTGCAGACGACATGGCCGGCTCGTGGCTGCTCTCGCTGGCGCTGGCGCTCTGCTCCCTCTCGTTCGCCACTGCCGCCGCCGTGTACGACCCGTCCGCGCGCTTCGGCGGGTTCTCCAGCGACCGCTACGTCCGCCAGAGCCGCGCCGACCCCGAGCTGGTGGTGCCTCTGGTCATAGGACTGCAACCCGAGGACTTTAATGCGTTAGAACGCGAGTTCTACAGCGTCTCAGACCCCACGTACGTTTTGCACAAGCTCTAATCGATCTATTCACTGGTAGAAGACTGACGAGGGGTTTGCAATGTGCTTGAATCTAGACACACGTCGTACGGCCAGTTCCTCGCCCCAGAGCAGGCGAACAAGCTCTCCAAGCCTGCTGATGGTGCGCTCCATGCCGTGCGCAATTGGGTCGGAGATTACGCACACGACAGCAATGTGGGGACGTTCTCGACGACCTCGAACTTGTACAAGGTGCCTATGAAGGTGAAGCACATCGAGCGACTGCTGAGGACGCAGATCCACCACTACGAGGCGAAGGACGAAGTACCGTCCAAACGACGGAGGTTGATGCGTGCGGCGGATGCAGTGTCTGTTCCAGAACACCTGCAAGATTTTGTGTCGTTTTTGAGTGTCAACACCCACCCACTCGGTCTGCGAGCGCAAATTGCTACCTCTTCCCAGACGACTGAGGCGAATGGTATTGTGGCAGATACTTTGGCCTCCATTCGACAGACGTATGGCATCCCGGATGACCTAGTGGTAACTAATTCTACCAATACGCAGTGCGTACCATCGTTCTACGACGAGGCCTACAATCTGGACGACTTGCAGGCATTCTACAAGCAGTACTTGCCTGGTGAAAGCCCACCGAAGATTATCGAGAAAGGAGATCGCGTTAATAGACCCGAGCGGGCGAGCACGGAGGCTTCGTTGGACCTGCAGTACATCACAGGCGTGGGCCGCAATGCCACAACGTACATTTGGACAATGAACGGTAGTAACCCGTACTCGTCAGAAGATGAACCGTTCGTCGAGTTCGCTCAGGATGTACTCGAGCTGGAGAATCCCCCGTATGTTGTCTCCATCAGCTACTCAGACGATGAAGAGCATATTTTCGACGTCTCGCCGGGCTACGCGCGGACACTCGACACGCTTCTTATCAAGATGGGGCTTAATTTTCGACGTCTCGCCGGGCTACGCGCGGACACTCGACACGCTTCTTATCAAGATGGGGCTTCGTGGAATTACGGTGCTTATTGCCGGTGGAGATGACGGTGTAACTGGACTACGCCCCGAGTTCGAGAAGATCCCAGCCGCTGAAATATGCAAACAGAGCGGCCCTCAATGGCCGTCCTCGAGCCCGTACATCACTACTGTTGGCGCTACAATGCTACTGGCCGACGTTCAGCAATCTGCCAAGCCGTTCTTCCGGACGAAGGAGGAAGTCATCTGCAGCGTCGAAAACGGCGGAATTATTACTTCTGGCGGTGGATTCTCCAACATCTACCCGATGCCAGAGTACCAACGCAAGGTCGTTGAGAGGTACTTGACCACAAGGAACGTCCCAACAACTCCAGGCTTTTTCAACTCTAGTGGCCGTGCGTACCCCGACGTCGCCGCGCTAGGCGCCAACTATCTCGTCATCATGAACGGCCGACTTTCGTCTGTATCGGGTACGTCAGCATCTACACCGGTATTCGGCGCCATGGTAACACTATGGAACGATGCGCGATTGAATGCCGGCAAGAGCCCGCTCGGTTTCATTAACCCCTTGCTCTACTACCTCGCCGAAAACCATGTCGACGCTTTCCACGATGTTGTCGTTGGTAACAACGGAGCCCCTCGTGGTGGCAATACCCCGTGCCAAGACTCGTTCACTGCTTCCGGCGGATGGGATGCGGTCTCGGGGGTTGGCACGCCCAACTTCCCAGTGCTCGCCGAGTTCATCGCAAACTTGGAGGACCACTTCAATGTCTCTCACCTGGGTGACTCAAGTAATTCCGCGGCGGGCAACGTTAGCGCCAATGTGGTAACCCCGACTGCCGTCGTCAGCGAGATGAGCACGTTCACGATGGTGCTGCTGGTTGCGGCAGTGGTGGCGAACGTCGCACGTCAGCGAGATGAGCACGTTCACGATGGTGCTGCTGGTTGCGGCAGTGGTGGCGAACGTCGCTATCGGAATTGTGGTGGTTGTCGCGCTGATTAAGCGGTGGAGGAACCAGTACACCCCTCTTGAAGATGCTGTCGTTACATCCACCACTCCTACTGCGCCCGTTTCCACTACGACTTCCACGGCTCGCATCAAGCGACTGAATTCGAATGATGACAACAGTGGAGATGAAGAGGAAGAGGTAGAGCTGAGCGAAATCAACCTGCAAGAGTAGCGATTCGCAGCGAGTCATTTGAAAGTGACGAAGGAAAATAGATTTGGTGTATTTCCTCGTGACCTTCAAGTCTTACAACCGGAGCTGGAACGAACTAATATCACAGCGACCAGCGTCAGCAGCTAGCAATAACTCGGTATCAGTACTCAGCGGGACAATAACTACAGCAGCGGGCTGGACAAAGCGGGTCTCCACCTCGCCTGTAGCTCCAAAAGTTGAGAGAAATTCGCCACAGTTCGTGAAAATGGCCACGCAGCGGTTCGCAACATCGCTCACCAGTATGTATCCGCTGCGCTGTTGCACCCACACTCCAACGGGGGAAAGTGGATGGTCAAATGGCGTGACTTTCGCATCCAAAACGAGTTGTACGCCGCCGTTTAGGCCAAGGACTTGTACCCGACAATTGCCAGTGTCGGCAACAACGAGTTTGTCGGAACGATGAGGACCGAAATTGCATTTTGGGGTTTCTGGAAGTGCTGAACAGAGTGCAAGGCCCGTAGGAAAGTTGAATTCTCCCGGTGCCGTGCCCAGACGACCGAAAGCTCGCGCGAAACGACGAGTTTGCAAGTCGAATACTTGTACGCGATGATTGCACTGGTCGGATACAAAGAGTAATCGGTTGTTCCAAACCGCTATGCCTTGAGGTGAGTCGAAGAATCCCTCGACATGGCCAAAGCCCTCGCCGATCCGACCGCAGAACGAGCCATTTCGGGCATCGAACAGCGATAGACAATGGTTTCCACTGTCGCTGATCACTAGCACAGTGCGTGAATGAGACGAGTTGCTACCTTCAATAGTTGCAGATACTTCGCCATCGCCTACGCTGTAGGTTGCGAGGAATGACGGGTGGTTCAGCTCTCCGGGCTTAAAACCATTCGAACAGAGCTGCTGGTCGCCGTAAGTAGTGGCACCGATGAAAAACTGCAAATTCAGGCTGCTTGAATCGAGAACAGCCACTCGATGTGCCGTCGGATCGCTCACATACAGCCATGTCTTCTTTGTTGGATCCTTTGTCTGCTCGTCGGGATTGCCAAAGGTAAAGCTGAGCTGGAGACAGCTGTGCACGCTGCAAACTCCTCGAAGCTGAAGGATTGCCAAAGGTAAAGCTGAGCTGGAGACAGCTGTGCACGCTGCAAACTCCTCGAAGCTGATTTCTTGGGAGCTGGAGCCAAGTACAGCCGGCAGCGTCGAAGTTGTACGAGTACACACTGGCATTTTCACGGTCGGCCACAACGATCTCTCGCTCAGATGGAGCGTACGCAAGCGCAAATGGGTGGTGGAAATGTGAACGCTTGTCACGCCACTCCATTTGGTACGATGTGAGGCGAGCGTATAGGTTGCACGTCGGATGCAGCTTCGTCGCAAGACTGTAAATGCCGTCCATGCGATTACCAGACAAAACAGGTGAACGCTGGTGCAGCGCTGCGTATTCTCTCTCGATTTCAGCTCGCAGGCTTCAAACTGGTCATGTTGGAATGCCACTTGATCCAGACTTCCGAGTAGCGACAATTGCCTTAAAAACTTCCCGCGCTCGTTGAGTATTTGTACTCGATAGTTGCCACAGTCTGCCACGATAGCTTCAAACTGCTCATTCGAGATCCCAGCGTCGGCTTCAGGCTGAATTCCACGAGTAATTGCTCGCTGTGAACGATACACCAATTAATAAGTAGAGCGACAAGTCAAACCTAGTTAGCATACCTTTCGAACGTTAGCCAGCTTGACGTCTCGTAAATCATAGAACTCGCCACCATGCAGTCCCTTCCGACCAATTGTCAGCACGAAAGCTCCTCGCTTGGTGAATACAGCTAAGCGAGAGTTGCCTGTATCGCACACGACTACGTGATAATGCGAAAGATCCAAGCCTGTCGGTCGCTTCAAAACCATTCCCCGAGAACCCGCAATACTTCTCTCGAGCGTGACTCCTTTGGCGATAGAGTTCGTCGGAAGCTTGTACACTCTGATGCAGTTGGTTGCCTCGTCGCTAGCGTAAAACTCGCCAGCCGCATCGTCCACCGCAAGACCTCGAGGCAGAGTGAGCTGCGAGTTCCCGTCAATGAAAGCAGTTCGAGCTGTTGATGCATCAAAGTTGCAAGTCTGGCCTCCAGTCACTTGGTTGGCGAGAGCGCAGGTCCTGTACAGTTGAAAGAGAACGCGGAGCTCGATCACTGCGACGCGGGCACACCCCTGCTCACACACTAGCCGAATTAGACTCAAATCTAACGAAACACTACAGTATAGCAAGATCGTTTTGCTCACCTAGAAGCCTGCCGCACCGAGTCGAAGCCATCGCCAAGGGTGTTCGTAGTGCAAGACTCTCATCCACGTCACTTTCCCAAGAGGAAGTAAACAAAAGTTTCTTCGTCTTCCGGTCAAACCCATGGATCTTTGCAGTGTTGTCGCCAACGAGGATAACATCCTCATCCAAGCCTAAGATCGGCTTCTCCAGCGCTCGAACAGTTAGCACTGCGACACACATCGGCAGTGCTCCGTCATCTCCACGAGTCGGCAGCCGCAGTGTCGATGTCCAAAAGGCGCCAATAAGCTTCAGCTGCTTTTCAATTCCTGCGATCACCAGTCTCTCGTCATTCTCGAGGTTCGCAATGCGCTCTTCCTCCTCCGCCTTCCTCCGTCGGATCTCCTCGCGCTCCTGCAGTCGCCGCTGCTCTTCGGCAATGCGCTCTACAACGAAGCGTGTGCATCAGAGCTAATGTATCGAGGTGCATGAACTGATGTCAGCCCTTGCTCACCGTCTTCAAGACGCTTGCGCTCGGCCTCTTGCTGCGTTCGGAGCTCCTCTTGGCGCTGCCGAGCCGCCTCTTCCAGCCGCTGGTTCTCGAGTTTCTACATGGCAACCACGAGATCATCAGCCCATTGCAAGGTGCAGCAAGATTAGATGCTGATTCTTCTTACTCGAAGACGTCGACGCTCGGCCAACGGGTTGGCATTTGCTGTTGCCATGGCTGAAAGATCGACCCTCCCTTTGCGACTCTTCAAGCTCACTTAGGTGAGACCGTCATGTTCCCTTGGCTACCCCGCGTAGCTACCACACATGTAACTCGCTTGGCCAAGACTGTTTCAACGCTGAGCAGCGTGGCGGGCGAATGCAACGTTGATGATGAAGATTTTGTGCATTATAATATCAATAAAAAACTGCCCGAGTATTCCTTCTACATGGGGCTTCCCTCTTGTCTAAAACCTTTTTCGTCCCTAGTGGACGATCCCTAACATTGGTCGATCCATAGTGTACGAGTGGAGGCTGCTTAAATAGGCGACCCGCGCAGCTCGGCCAGCTGCGCCCGCGAGAGCCGCAGGTCCAGGTTGTTATCCCAGCCGCACATTTGCTCGAACGAGTCGTGCGTCAGCTCCACCTGCTGCAGAACCTCCTCGGCGTTCGGGTGCTCCACGAACTTGAGCGTCTTGGCGAAGGTGCGAGACACGTTCTGCACCGCGGCGTAGCACGCGTCCCGCTCCGCCATCGAGTCGCCGATCGAGAGGAAGTTAAAGTACGCGTCCTGAGGGGCCGTGGGGTCCCTAGAGTACGCGCGGGCACCGTTCACAGCAGTCTCCTGAGACGCGGCGGCCGCGAAGCACTTGCGCGCGATGAGCTGCATGACCTCCTGCTTCCAGGTCGCGGAGTCGCCTCCAAGGCCGTAAGTCTGCTCATACCAGCTGCGCGCGGACACAATGTGCACGTCCGGGAGCGCCAGGATGCTCTGCACCGCCGGCAAGTAGAGCGCGGCCGACATCTCGACCCAGCCGTACTCGGCGGCGGTGACCACGAAGACGGGGCCGTAGGCCACGGCCTTCTGCAGCAGGCGCGCGACGTGCGCGCCGATGAGCGCCAGCACCTCGCGCTGCGCGGGCGTGACGGAGATCTGGTGGCCGCGGAACTTGGGCAGCAGGTCCTGCGCGTGCAGCCACGAGCTGGGGCACAGCGTGTCGTCCCAGTCGAAGACCACCACCGTGCGGTCCTTGACGGAGCTGGGCGCCGCGCCCGCGCGCCGCTTGGGCTGCGTGGCGCTGGCGGGCGACACGGGCTTCATGGGCCGCAGCGTCTCGACTGCGGAGGAGGCGAACGCCATCGATGCTGAGCTGCGGAGGCGGAGCGGGTGGAGGTGAGTCGGCTCGCGTTCCTGACCTGCGCGCGCCGAGGCGTGTTCGATAGTGTGGGCGGCCCGAGGCGTCGGCGGTTTCCCAGCGGATTCTCCATAGGGGAGGCGGTGGCCCAGAGACATTTCACAACCATACGCTTTGTAAGTAATTCGGCGAGCGACAGGCCAGCGCGGCTGGTGTCGGGCGTTGAAGCGGCACTGTGCCACGCTGAACCGATGCAGTGGATCTCTGGACCACGGGCAACACTCGTGATGGCCGCCGGCCAGCTTGGCGCAGGAAGTGGCTGCAGTGCGCTGCGGGCCTTGGTCTCGCGTCGCCGCCGACGCCGCTCCCGG
>JAIKVH010001130.1:0-10508 GCA_024679275.1 Phytophthora niederhauseri
GGGGGAAAGAAGCATCCGTTTAATTATCCATGTGAAGCAGGCGCGTCCGCGTCCTCAACCAGCGCGAATCGCGAGAACTCGGGAACTGCAGGCCTGCGGGCGCCGCCGTCGCTGGTCACTCAGCAATCAGTGGCGGGTGGGGGCAATGGCTTGCTTACAGCTCGCCACAGTTGGCGATGACCACGGCCTTCTTGGTCTGGCCGGACTGCGAGCCCACAGCCTCGATGTTCTTGACGACGTCCATGCCGTCCACGACGCGGCCGAAGACGACGTGCTTGCCGTCCAGCCACGAGGTCTCCACCGTGCAGATGAAGAACTGCGAGCCGTTCGTGTTGGGGCCGGCGTTGGCCATGGACAGGATGCCCTCGCCCTTGTGCTTGAGCAGGAAGTTCTCGTCCGGGAACTTCTCGCCGTAGATCGACTCGCCGCCCGTGCCGTTGCCGCGCGTGAAGTCGCCGCCCTGGCACATGAAGTTGGGGATCACGCGGTGGAAAGCGCTGCCCTTGTAGTGCAGCGGCTTGCCCGAGCGACCCACGCCCTTCTCGCCCGTGCACAGCGCGCGGAAGTTCTCGGCCGTCTTGGGCACCTTGTCGGCGAACAGCTCGAAGGTGATGCGGCCGGCGGGGGCGCCGCCAACGGTCATGTCGAAGAACACCTGCGGGTTCGGCATCTTGAGGCTTGGGATCTCTTGCTTGCTTGCGACTTGGGGAATACGCGAGTGGCTCGGTTGGTGTCCATCGGCGCTCCCCCCCCCTTTGGATACCGTGCTGGAAAGACTGCCGCCAGCACTGGCGCCCAGTATGATATGCTGCAGTCATTTCAATTCATTTATTAAACCTCGTTAAGCGCTGTACGAAAAACCTCGCTGAAAGATACCGATTGGATATTCTCGAACTCGATATTCGTTTAGCCAGGGACAGCGCGGACACCGCGCACTTCAACTTGGTCGCCAACACGCAGCCACACGTTGCTGCTGCCGGCGCGCGCCGTGAGGAACTGGCCGAAGAAGATGCCGCTGCGCTCGCGCCGGTAGCTGGAGAGCACCTGCAGCGGCCGACGGTTGAACTGGCCCGTGCGATGGTCCAGGTTGATCACGCTGCAGCGACTGCACGGCCCGGAGACGTCGAAAGCTGCGCCGCCTCCGCCGATGCGCAGGCGCTGCCACTGGTCCTCCTCGAAGGAGTCGGCGCACCCGTCCACGATGAGGTTGGCGCGGAAGGCGTCCTCGCTGATGGCCAGGGCGCTGTCGACCGAGCGAAGCACCGAGTCGAAGTGCGCGATGCTCTGGCGCGAGATGAGCAGGTACTGCGCCTGGTTCGCGAACCCGATGGACGCGCTGTCTGTTGCTGTCTGTTTCTCTTGTGGCTGCAACGGCGCTGCGCCCCTCTTCTGTTGAGTCGCCTGAGAAGCGCGGAGGTGGCTGCTGGACACCCGCACGAGCGCGCACTGTCGCCCAAGACACGCGCTCAGCCATCGAGAGACGTCCGCACCAACGTCCCGACCCTTGCAGTTGTCCGTGCACACGCGCATACTCCGAGGATTGGCTTCGTCTTGGTGCTTTGTTGTGGAGATATCTGCACGCAGGGGAATAGTAAACGACGCCGGTGTGGATCGAGATTCGGAAGTCGACTGCGTGGCTGCCGGCGACTGAGACTTAGAACTTCTGGGGATATGGTATGAAATCGTCAATGTCTCGCGGCCAAGGTCGATGACGGGGTGGAAGAAGCACAGCTCCGGCACGGTCTTGAGCGTTAGCGCGCTGCCCGTCGACAAGTCCACGATCGCGAACTCGCGGTCGAAAAGGAGCCCTCTCGACCCGACGGGCCAGGCGTCTACATCCATACCGGCGCATGATTTGACTGGGAACAGTGTAAGTTTGCAGAGATATGGTCCTTTGGAGGGGGCTCGCGAAGGATTCGAGATGGGTAGTGGCCTGCTCAGCGTTGCTGGGGCTGTTCTGGACACGAAGTACTTGGAGGCGAACTCAACGAACGCTTCAACATCCTCAAACGTCGACATGTATCCCAACGACAAGCGCACTGCTCCGGTTGGCAGACCGTTTACCACGTCGATATCATCACCACAGACGTGTCCAGCTGCGATGTTCGACATCAGGTCGGACTCCTTCAAGCCGAGGTAGTGTTGGCAGGCGCCAGGATTGCAAAAACAGCCTGTCCTAAGGTGGATGTTGTGGATTTCTGCGAGCTTGTGGACTTCGCTGTACCCGACGTAGCTACCGTCGGCACGAAGAAAATTGCACGCAACAATGGGCCCCTGCTGTTTGGTCTTGGTGTCAGTTCCGTCATCGCCATAGATCTCGCAGATAGAGCGATGGTTCCAGTGCTTCAGAGAAGCGAGTTTCTCGACGAGTAGCGCGCGCAGTGATGCTGTGTGAGCCGCAATATTGTCCATTCCCAGCTTCCCCACCTGCTCAATCCCATGGCGTAAGGCGAGAATGGATAGGAACGACTGCGTGCCGTCAGCAAAGCGAGAGCTTTCATCGCCCTTGTCGCCCAACCCACGCGGAACTGTAAAGTTACGAGTAGCCAAGATACTTTTCACCGTTCCGCCGCCATAGTAGTCCTTCTTCAAATACGATAGCGCCGACTTCCGCACGATCAGTGCCCCAAGGCCCGTCGGGTATCCGAAAATCTTGTAAAACGACAGCACCATGAAGTCGGGGTGGTGCTCAGAGAGATCTAGTTGGTGCGTCGCCACATACTTCGCAGTATCAACGAGCACCAACCACCGGGATGAAGCGGGGTTGTGTCTTGCATTCGAAGCGTCCTTCCAGCAACCAGCCCGAAGTTTATCGACAAGAGCGAGAGAATGCCGAATTCCACTGAAGTTGCACTCTGCCGGGAAAGCGAACAAGCTCACGGGCGCTGTCTCCTCACTAGATCCAGCTTCAGCGGGTAATTGTTCACAGGGAGCTTCGCCGTGCTCCAGCTGCTCAAGCTCGTCCAGACTGACGCACTTGGTCGCGGCACCGCTGGCAGCCGCGTAGCCCCGAATTCCGAGCACGCTGGTGTGCGAGTCCATCGCGTGAGCGAACGTGCTGTCCTCACTCCACGGGAAGCTTTCGCCGACCAGCTTGAGCGCTGCCGTCGCCCCCGAGGTGAATATCAGCGCGTACTCCTCCTCGCTCGCCGAGAAGAACGCCAGCACCTGACGCCGGACACGATCGATCTTGGCGGTGGTCGACTCGGCTTGCGCGTTGCCATGGGCGCTGTGCGGGTTGGTGAAGAGGCCTCCGTGCAGCTCTTGGAATGCGGCGTCCAGCTGTGTCTTCGAGTACATCGTCGCGCCCGCGTGGTCCAGGTACACGTCGCCTTGCAGGTGGGGGAACTCGCTCGCGCGCATCTCGTCGATGCGGAGCGCCTCTTGGCCCCGTCCGTATCCGTACGCGCCGCCACTCGCGGCCACAAACTCCGCCTTGGTCGTGCGCATAGCGGCCGTGCTGTTGCTCTCCCCGGCACGCTGCTCTGCAGCATTGCTGGGCGCCATCGTGTCTTGCCGGGAACTGCGCAGAAGCTGGAGTGACGTTGAATGCGTGCGATTTAACGCCCCATCCCCCCGCTGACAGACGCTGCGTCAACTTCAACAAGGACAACTGTTGACAGCACGTGTCCACCTGGGTTTTGAGGTCCAGCGAGATTGCATTCGAGGGCTCCATTACTGCATATTAAGTAAGTACCTAGCTACTCCGCGGTTGCCACGGGCCTGCCTAGTCGGTAGACCTTCACGGGCTGGATCGATGGGCGCGTGAGCTGGATGGTTCTTAGCTTCTCGCTCAGCTCATCCTCCTCGTTGCTGTCGTGCTCGGGCCCCGAGCTCGTGTCCGTCGAGTGCGTAGGCGTCTGCTTGTCGGCGCTGGGACCGGGGATGGACGAGGCCAGCATCGTCACAATGGGTTTGGTCGGCACGAGCGCGCTCGGGACCGAAGGACTGAAGCCTGCAACAGCCTGGACGCCATCTACCGCGAACGGAGGGGGTTTGCTCGTGCTGCTGGGAGGGAGCAGCTTGAGGGCGTCCTGCTCCACCTCTTTCTCCACCATGCCCTTGAAGAGCTGCTCGGCGCGACTGTCCACGACGCTGCGGTCGACCTCGCCCGGGATGGAGAAGTTGGTGGCGTCGGCGTTCTTGGCGTAGAAGTTGTGCATGACCTGCCGCACCATTTCCAGCTCGCCGTTCAGCATCGTATCCCGCTCGCTCTCGTACTTGGCGAAGACGCGATAGAGGTCGAACGTCACGGTCTGCAGCGCAACCCGAGCCTTCTGCAGCTTCTGCTCGTTGCGCTCCAGTCGCTGCTGAGAAGGTCTTCCGTCTTTGCGCTTCCGCATCTTGCTGAGCTTCTGCTCGTAGCGGTCGAACTCCAGCTTGACGTCCTTGCGATGAGAGATCTGCGACTGTACCGACTTCATAGCGTTGATATGGATGTCCAAGAACCGCAAGGCGCCCAGGAGTACGGCGTCCTACGCAACAACACCGCAGAGCACCATTAGTCCCAGAGATCCACATAGTTCATCAAGCTCTAGCCCTCAGTTGCAGACGCACCGCATTGAAGAAGTGGCTCTTGTCCTTGGTCTCGTTGATAGCACACATGGCGTGCCGGAACTTCTCGGCGTCGGCTCCTTTGCCCACGGCGTCCACGCTCACAACGCACCATACGTCCGCACCAAGACTCGCGCACGCCGAGCAGTACAGGGGCAGCGCCGTCGCGCGGTAGTGCTCCAGACTCTTGCGGATGTCCAGCAGCTTCTGCAGCAAACCCAGGAACCGCTGCTCGTGCTGCTCGTATACGTCGTCAGGGGACCCCAGTTGCTGCCGAGCCACACAGATAACGAGGTAGCCACACACAAGGAGCAATGAATCGACGTCAGCACAGCAATTGCAGTGGACTATCACCGCACGTAAAGAGAGCAACCGGCACCTTGTGCACGCGACACATGATCTGGTACTGCAGCTTGCGCTTGTGCTGCTGCCACAGCAGCCGCCGGCTCTGCAGCAAGGCGCCCACCCCGAGCGGCTTGTCCGGCCTCATGTCGCTCTCTCTCTCTCTCCTACACCCGCCCGCTCGCCTTCTTCTCCGCCCCCTGCAGCGCTGCGAGTGACGCCAATATAGCGCACCACCACGCAGGCGTCCTCGGCCGTCATAAGACCGTAGCCAAAGATGGCTTCAACTTGATCTTTGGCATATTTTTGAAAACGCGCGCAAAATTTGAATGAAAAGTCGATATCCTAAGCCCCATTACTTTTGTACTTGATGTTTGTATGTTGATTTGGGCTGTCTCAGATAAAGTCCTAGGAGAAAGGACCATTGTTGTCTGGTTGCGGTGATTGCATCAATCAAGTCAAGCCAAGGCGGAAGTGCAGGTACGAAGCAAAATGGCGGACGTACCCGGCGACGCCAGCCGCAAGCGCAAGCGCCAGCGCCGCAGGAACCGCAAGGGCAAGCAGCAGTCCCCCTCGCCGCAGCACGGCCACTACGCGGACCCGCTCTCGCCCATCGCGTCCACGCCCATGAAGCGCCAGCACACCAAGTCGGCAGGTACACGCACCCGCAATACCCCAACCAATGATGCCATCGGCGCTGCTCCCGAAGGTCTAACCACTTGCCTTTGACCGTTGGTTGCACAGAGAACAGCAAGTCCGCCAAGGCCAAGCACGCGCCGCCGTCCGACGCACGCAACACGAACGCGCCCGAGTCCGAGGAGGAGGAGAAGTTCTTCTCGCCCCGGAAGCTGCTGAAGGAGTACGAGCAGGAGGACAAGGAGCGCAAACCCAGGGCCAAGAAGGCGCGCACGAAGCTCAGCTACGACTCGGCATCGTCGCCAAGTGCCAAGCAGCAAGAGGGTGGTGGTGATGATGAGGAGGAGCAGAAGCAGGAGGGAGACGATGACGACGAGGAGGACGAGTCTACTTCTGCCAGTCCGGACGGCAGCGCTAGTGAAGACGCGAACGACGAGTTGTTCTCGCCCGCGCTGAAGCCGCCCAAGGCGTCCAGGTCCACTAGTGTCTCGCCTCCGAATCCTCGGGTGCACCTCGAGTCGAAGTATGCCAGCACGAGCGCCCAGGCTGAGGATAGCACGGAGGAAGACGGCACGGCGGATGACGACATGCATGCCGCTGACTCGCCTGATGCAGATGAGCAGGAGGAGGAGGACGCCACTCCTCCTGAGCAAGAGTTCAACCCGTAAGTGCGATTGGACCGGATTTGTTGTGCTTGAAGTGACCGCTAACGGGCTGGACGTTGTCGACAGATTCTACTTCATGAAGACTCTGCCAAAGTACGAGGACATTGTCGAGGGCAAGCGGCCCATTTCGCTGCCAGAGAAGTCACGCAACGCGCCCAAGATCTGCTTGGTGCTGGACTTGGACGAGACCCTCGTGCACTGCAGCGTGGACGAAGTGAAGAACCCGCACATGCAGTTCCCGGTATGCTCTAGCCTGGTGCTTTGTGTACTGGTTGCCACCTCATTGCTGACTTACTTTGCTGTTTTAGGTCACATTTAACGGCGTTGAGTACACAGTCAACGTGAAGAAGCGTCCGCACTTGGAGTACTTCCTCAAGCGGGTGTCCAAGCTCTTCGAGATCGTGGTCTTTACAGCCTCCCACAAGGTGTACGCGGAGAAGCTCATGAATATGCTGGACCCCAACCGCAACTTCATCAAGTACGTGCTTCCCTTATTCGTGTGCGACGTGTCGTTGGTTACGTACGTTCGACTCACATGCCGCGTTGCCTCCTCCATTGCCGCAGGTACCGACTGTACCGAGAAGACTGCTTGGATGTCTTCGGCAACTACCTGAAGGACCTGAATGTGCTTGGACGCGATCTGTCGAAGGTTGTGCTGGTGGACAACTCCCCGCACGCCTTCGGCTACCAGGTGAACAACGGCATCCCCATCGAGACGTGGTACGACGACGAAGCGGACGCCGAGCTGCTGAACCTGCTGCCATTCCTAGAGAGCCTCGTAGACGTCGACGATGTGCGGCCCATCGTGGAGAAGCAGTTCCAGATCCAGAAGCTGATCGACGCCACGCCCGACGAGATCATCTGATGGTCCTCTACAATAGTGCTTGCCACCTATGCTAACAGTGCCCTAGGTGGCGTGGTAAGGCAAAACAAAAAGTAAACAACGTTCACTTCAATCGCTTCAAGCCATGGAATGCAGCCCCACGACTGGTCCAAATACCGTCGGACACGCGTTCTGATTGGGCCGCTGCGTCTCCGATACATCTTCCAGGCACTTCACACTTCTCATCAAGAGAGCCCCGCCCGGGACGATGGCGTCTTCCTACAACTTTGGCGACCTGGCGCAGCCTCCGTCCTCGTCGGCAGTGCGTCTCCCCGTGTGTCTCCTTCGAGCTGAGTGCTGTGCTAGTCTGACCCCTGCTCTGTTGGTTGTTCAGAATCCGTACCTAGCTCCCCCGCCGCAGCAGCTCAACCGAGTAGGACCCCTCCTCCTCTCAATAGCCTGTATCTACCCTACATCTCGTAGACGCTCACCCTCCTCCCTCATTCACTACCGTTCTGCAATGGCAGGAGATCAAGCTCTGGGCCGACACCAAAGACCGCCGCAAGTACGAGGACCTGGCTGATCTCTTCGCCATCTTCAAGACCACGGAGCACCTGGAAGCCGCCTACGTCCGCGACGCCATCACACCGGAGGAGGTTGGTGACGTGTTGCAATTTGAGCAGTAGCTATAGAGCAGGGGGCTGCAGTGCTAATGACGGAGAGTGTATTCTACGCGCAGTACACGGAGGCGTGCACCAAGCTCATTTCGCAGTACAAGACGGCGGAGACGGCGCTGCGACTCGGCGGATTCATCGACAGCGTCGAGAACTTCATCACCGAGTACAGACTGGACTGCCCCCGCGCGCTGGAGCGGCTCGTGCGCATCGGCGTGCCCGCCACGGTGGTGCACAACACGACGAACCGCAAGACAGACTCGGTCAATGTGGCCCAAACCGTGCAGAACTTCATCACCCTCATGGACGTGCTCAAGCTCAACATTCGCGCCGTGGACGAGATCCAGCCGCTGCTGAGCGAGATGATGAGCTCGTTGACTATGGTTAGCGGCCTCCCGCCAGACTTCGCTGGTCGCGACAAGATCGAGGGCTGGCTGCGTACTATGAACGCCATGCGCGCGTCTGAAGAGCTTGACGAAGAGCAGGCGCGCCAGCTGAGCTTTGACCTCGAGCGGGCTTACTCGTCCTTCATGGCGTTCCTCAACAAGTAGCCGGCATAGACAGCAGCAGAGGGCGGAATGGCCCGGAGACCTTGGAATTTTTATTGTGGCGTTTAGTTGCTTCTCCATTTTTCTTTTGTTTTCGTGTTTTCTCCGATAAAAAAAAAACAAAAAAAATATGATGCACGCACCCGGCGCTGCTCAGCAGCATGGTGCGTGCGTCATCACATCGATCCAGCAATCAAATATTAGCAGCAAAAGATAGGTTCCTCTTCAGGTTCCAGCTCTGGAGAGCTTGGGCCCGAAGCCCTCTCATCCTCTCCGTCCAGTAGCGAGGTGCAGCGAGCCATAGCGGCATCAAGCTCCAGACGCATCGCGTCCAGCTCGTCCAGCATCGTGCGTAGGTCAGCGTTGCCAACAGGCTTGAGGCGCAGGGAGCTCAACGAGATGAGCTTCTTTTCCGGCCTGGAGATTGGCTCCAGCGCGATGTCCATGAGGAAGTTCGGCTCTATTTCGGCTGCAGGCGGGGTCGGTGCCTGGGGTTCCATTGGCGGTGACAGCGGTGGGAACGCAGCCAGCGAGAGAGGGCAGTCTTCCAGCTCGTGGTCGAGCTCCAGGCCATGTTCGCTTTCAACTTCATGCTCCATCTCCTCGTCCTCCAAGTCCATCGTCGACTCGCCTTCCGGGCTCAGGTAAAGCAGCACCTTGCGGGTGACAACCAGGTCCCGTTCCTCTGCCGGCTCACCACGGGCCAGTTCCACCAGAGACTTTCGCTCGGGGAAAGCAGGCATTGGCGTCACAGAGGGCACAGCAGCTTCTGGTACGAACGGCTCCACGACGATTGTAGCGGGGGAAGTGACTTCCAGCGGCTTGGGCTTCAGTTCAACTGACAGCGGTCGAGACGACTTGGTCTTCTTCGGTAGCACCGCCGGAAGAACAGCCTTTGGCTTCGCCTTAGGCAGCACCGCTGACGACGACACTTGCTTCTTGGCTGCAACCTGCTGCGGCTTCGCGTCGGAGGCTTTGCGTTGCTTCTTCGTCTTGGGTTGCGCTTTTAACTGCACTTGCGGCGTCTTCGTTTCCTCCTTCACCAACAGCTTGGGCACAACCGGCGTCGCCTTTGTCTGCTGCGTCGACTGGGTCTTCTTTGTCTTGTTTTCCTGCGCCGAGTGCGCCGGCACCGGTTGCTGCACCTTCGGCCGCAGTGGCAAGAGCGGCCGAGTCCGCAGCACCTGCTTGGGCTCCGAGTTGGCGCGCGGCTTCTCCATGAACAGGCCGCCCGTCTCCTCCTCCTCCACGGAGAACGACTAAGTTGGCGCGCGGCTTCTCCATGAACAGGCCGCCCGTCTCCTCCTCCTCCACGGAGAACGACTTGATCGTCTGCAGAGCCTTCATGTCCACGTGGTGGAGCGTCGCCAGCGGGGAGCTGTCCGCGAGTCGGTTCAGTTTGGCACTCTCCTGCTTCAGCGCCATGGTCGCCACCACCTTCTGCGGCGTGGGGCTGGCCGGCACCACGGCGATCTGCAGCTCCTTCTTCTGCGCGTACTCTTGGCTCTGCGCGATGGACAGCGTCAGCGAGTAGTCCAGCGCGCTGCGGCGGAGCGCCAGCAAGCGCGCGATCGCCTGCTTCAGCCCCAGCCCCTGCGCGCTGCCGGCCTTGGGGTCGCTGTGGTGCAGCAGCGCAATCCCCAGCGCCGCCAGCAGCACAGCGCAGAAGAGCAGCGCGCCGCCGAACACGAAGCCGCCCAGCGCCATGGCCGCCACGAGCTGCAGCAGGCCAAACGCCGTGACGAGGCCGCCCACGCGGAAGGTCGGCGGCTCGCAGTACACGTCGTCCGTGAGCGCGTACGGGTCGCGCATCAGCTGCTGCTGCTTCAGGCGGCGCTGCGTCTTGGTGCTCGCGCGCTGCCGCATGCTCAATGTCGTCGCGTCCGGCCGAGGGTGCAGAAGCAGAAATGTCTCGCTGGCCGTCGAGTCTCTCACTGTCTGTCAGCGGAGGATGAACTTGTAAGTTGTTGAAGTTGATACTAGCAGCGAGCAGCCCACGAGACCCCAAGGAGAGGCTTGGTGGACACCGCTGTCTAGTGAGGAGGCCGCCGCCGCTGCAGTAGTCGACGCTTCCCGAGTGCTTGCTGCCGAGCGATTCCCCCACTGACGACCGAGCGAATTGTGCCAAGAGCCCTATCGCTCGATTGTGATGGTGCGCCGTTTCTTTGCCCTATCGGTGCGCCCATCTCTATCCAACTATGTGTTCTTACAGGATCTTTTAGCATTATTTCGGGTACTAAATCGTAGCTTGAAGCAGCAAATGTGT
>JAIKVH010001131.1:0-10499 GCA_024679275.1 Phytophthora niederhauseri
TTTGAGAGGAACAAAGCCGACAGCAGGAGACACGAGGCAGAACCCTGAGCGAGCTGAGTGCGGTTCGTAGGCCGCGCCGCCAGCACAGGCGACACGCACCAATCCCGCGCCATCTTCTTCAGCATCGTATCGTCGCCCTCGAAATGCGCGAGACACTGTGTGAACACTAGTGGAAGGCGGCTCAAAAGCACAGCAGTCAACTCAGAGCTAGGAGCTTCAGCAGGCGCCGGGCCTGTAACACCAAACCCAGGCAGAGCACTGGATGCTGTAGTATGCAGCAGCGAAAACAGACCCAGCTCCTGCGCCAACGCTGCGAAGCGCGCCTTCAGTTGCTGAGCAGCGCTGTCGTCTTTGTTCGCCACCGGAGCCGCCTGGCCACCCAGTACCGAGATGAAGTGCAGGAGACCATCCAGCGCTGCAATCTGCAGCACGCGCTCCCGGCTGCGCAGTCCATCCAGCATTCCTCCCAGCACGCGACGAACGCACGAGTCATCGTCTGACTTGGCTGCGATCAGCAGATACTTGAAAATAAAAGCTGCCAGCCGAATAATGGCTTTGCGTCCGCGAATCGGCATCTGTACCGCTGCGTTCGCCTCATATTCCAGCGCCACCTGCTTGTGCAGCAGCTCCAGCAGCCCCTCCAACGCAGAATTGTTCATCTCGAACGTCCTGCCCGCCAGCTCCATCGACGCCGAGGACAGAATCGCCAGCAGCGATGCCACGTGCGACAAGATATCCAGCAACTCCTCCTTGTGCTCCTCCTCGGCTTCACTCAGCCCCACCAGCTTACCCGCAGCTCTCCAAAGCACCACCAGGCCTTCCCTCTTGGCGATCTCCTCGGGCAAGCTCGTCAGCTCCGTGACGCTCTTCATCTCGAGGTACTGCAGCGCCTCCACCGTCTTCTCCTTTTCACTGAGCACCTCCTTCACGCCCGCCTGCCCAGACTCTCCATGAACTCCGGCCACAATGGCGTCCAGCGCCTTCTGCACGCCGTGGACGTCCTCGCACACCCGCTCCTGGATCTTGCGGGCCAGCGCGGCCGCCGCCTTGTTGCTCGGCGCGTGCTGCAGCACCAGGTGCACGTCCTTGAAGGCCTGCGTCATGTTGCCCAGCCCCATGTGCGCCTGCGCGCGGCGGTAGCGCGCCTTGGTGTTGTCCGGCTCGACGGCCAGCGCCAGCGTGCAGTCCTTCTCGGCGGCGGCGAAGTCCTCGAGCTGCAGGAGGCAGGCGGCGCGGTTGCTCCAGAGCAGCACGCGCTGGGCCTCCACGGCCTTCAGGTCGTCGCCAGAGAGGCCGGAGGAGGGCGGCGCGGCGGCCAGACCCTGTGTGTACTTGTCCACCGCCGCGCGGAAGTCCTTGGCGCTGAAGAACGCGTTGCCCTCGGCGCGCAGCGCCTCCATCTCGGTAGCCATCGCGGGTGAGGGGGTGAGTGTGAGTGTGAGATGGATACACTTTTTGGTGTAAGTTTGTGTGTGGATACATGAAGTATGATGGATGATAGGGGAGGGCGTATGCTGTATGGTAGGATTTGAATCGCATGGCGCCAAATGAATGAATTGCAGTTTGTTTGCTCGCGCGCCCCTCAGGAAACCAGCGAGTGGATACATTGCGCAGCTATGGCGGACGAGGCCATCGACTCGTTGCTGCAGGAAGGCATCCAGGCCGCGGCCAAGGTACTGCGGCAGACACAGCAGACGATGCACTTTCTAACTATGCAACTGCGGCTCGCATGGGCGCAGTGTTGCGCGAGATATCGCGTCGTGTCTTGAAGCAATGTATCATTATTGTTTTTTTTCTAACGTTTTATTATTTTTATTGAATCTTTTTATCTATCAGGAAGCAGAGAATGCGAAGAAGGACAGCAGACCGGAGGGAGAATCGTCGCGCCGCTCTCGACGTCGCAGCACCACAGTGTTGCGCGAGATATCGCGTCGTGTCTTGAAGCAATGTATCATTATTGTTTTTTTTTCTAACGTTTTATTATTTTTATTGAATCTTTTTATCTATCAGGAAGCGGAGAATGCGAAGAAGGACAGCAGACCGGAGGGAGAATCGTCGCGCCGCTCTCGACGTCGCAGCAGGACGCGCAGTCGCAGCAGGAGCCGCAGCCACTCGCGCCGCCGTCATCGCGACCGCTCGCGGTCCCGATCCAAGTCTCGGCGACGCTCTCGTCGCTCTCGCTCCCGGTCGCGGTCTCCACGCCGCAGCCGCGGCAGTCGACGGGACAGAGGACGCAGCCGCAGTCGCAGCAGGGAGCGACCGTCCAGGAGGAGGCACAAGAGCAGGAGCCGCTCGCGCTCTGCCCCTAAAAAGGAGGAGAGAGAACGCAGCACGTCAGCAGAGCGCGCTGAGCGCGCCAAGCAGCGCGAGCTGATGGAGCTGACTAGAGACCACCGCACAGTGTTCGTGGGTCAACTGACCCAGAAGGTGCGCGAGAAGGACCTGGAGCGGTTCTTGAGCAAGACGGGCAAGGTGGAGAACGTGCTGCTGATCCGCGACAAGTTCACCAACCGCTCCAAGGGCTTTGCGTACGTGGAGCTGTCGAATTTGGAAGATGTGCCCAAGGTGCTGCTGCTGAACGGACAGGTGCCGGACTTCCAGGTGTTCCCCATCATGATCAAGGCATCGGAGGCCGAGAAGAACTTTGCAGCCAAGAAGGACTCGGTTATGAATGCTGCTGCGTCTACGGCTCCTCTGACTGCCGACGCCCCTGGTGCGGGACTGGCTGGTGCAATTGCTGGTGGAGGCATGTCGGCATCTGCGCTGTCTGCAGCTAGCCGTATCTACTGCGGTAACCTCCACACGAACATCACGGAGGACGATTTGCGGATTGTGTTCCAGTCGTTCGGTGAGGTGCTGTCGGTGACGATCAACCGCGATGAAATGGGGCGCTCCAAGGGCTTCAGCTTCATCCAGTTCAGTAGCCCGCAGGAAGCGAACTTCGCGTTATCGAAGGGCAACGGACTGGAGCTGGCAGGCAACTACCTGCGTTTAGGCCCGGTCAACGAAAATGCGATGAATGGCGGTAACAGAGGAATGGGTGGAGCAGGCGGCAGCGGCGCAGACAACGGTGCTGCAGGTGGACGATGGAAGCTGGAGGATGACGAAGGCACCGGACTCAGCATGAACGCACAGTCACGCTCGGCGCTTATGGCAAAGCTGGCTGGCAACGACGTGAACCTGTTCCCTACGGGTGTGGGTGGTAGCGCTGGTGGCATTGGAGGATATCCCGCTGCGTCGTCCTCCACCGACTACACCAACACCATGGCCGCAACAGCCGCGCAGCGAGCAGAGCAGGCAGCGGCGCTGATGTCGTCGACGGAGATTGAAGGGAGTGAGTCGTTTTGCTTCGTGGTGAAGAATATGTTCGATGTGTACCAGGAGCAGAAGAGCGGCAATCCGGAATGGGCTGTGGAGATCCAGCAGGACGTCGAAGAGGAGTGCGGGCAGTACGGACCTGTGCTGCACACGTACGTGGAGAACGAGAAGCAAGGCGGCCTCGTGTACGTGCTGTTCGCCAACGTGAGCGCTGCAGTTTCTGCTGCCAAGAAGCTGCACGGCCGCTGGTTCAACAAACGCCAGATTAGTGTTAGGTACTTGTCGTCGCAGGAGTACGTCGGCATGTTCCCGCAAGCCCGCTCCGCCGTCCAGACCGCGCGCGCCAACAGTTCCCAGTAAGCCTCGAGCCACTCCAACACTACCTTCCTACTCACCTTCACGTGCACACAGGCTCTGATCGCGAACTTCAGGAGAAATGGGATTCACTCACTTCCAGGTTGTCGGACAAGCTACGAAGGGATTGAAGATGATACCATAGCCAGTGACGCCGGTCGACCCAGGTGATCGATCGTTCAACATTCTTGATAGGAGCTTGTTTCGTAGGCACTTGACGGGGTTGTTACCTATCCGAGCAGATATCTTTCTGATGCTTGCATTCTGTTCGTAGTGACTCGGTGGGGGCTCAACGAGCGGAAGGCGAGCATCATGCAACTCAAAACGCCGTGCATTTCGTCTATATTTTACGTATGGCTGGCTGCCTGCCTACTCTTCGGTCTCGCCTTCCGCCGCCTCTGCATTCCGCCGCTGCTCGAGCAGCTCCGCGGCCAGCGTGCGCTCCACGATGCGGATGAGCTCGTCCACCTGGGTCTCGGAGAAGCGGCCGGCGCAGTCCTCGATGATGAGGTGGATGTCCACGAGCTCCGTGGGGATGTGGTTGATGAACTGCAGCTTCTCGGCGGACGTGAGCGCCGGCAGCTCGGCCTGCGCCAGCTCCTTGAGGAAGTCCTGGATGCAGCTCGAGCTCAGCGTGGAGCAGTGCGAGTGGCTCTGCGTGAGGAACTTGAGCACCTTGTGGTCCATCCAGTTGCGCTCGGCGTACTCGACCATGGCCGACTTGTGCAGGCGCTGCTCCTTGCGCTCCTGCATGAGCGACAGCACCTCGAAGTCGCTCAGCGAGCCCTCGTTGATCAGCAGCACCTTCATGGTCCCTTCCTTGGGTGTCTGGTATGTAAGGAAATGGTTTGGTTGGTGGCCTCACGGCGATTTACAATCCACTTCAAGATAGCCGTAAAACGTTGATAAAACAACGGAATTGGCGCCTTCACATAGTTAAACTACAAGTGTCTAGGCTGCTATCGCGACGCCTAATCCCCGAAAATAAAAAAACTAAAACTACCAATAAAAACAGACCTCGGCTTTGTCGACGTCAGGACGAAGGCACGCATGGTCCATGCCATGGGGCGGGTTGAGTGTCGCCCTGCCACTCATATCTGCACCTGCCTCCCCCTCAGTGTCGGCGTTGAGCGTCACGCTGCTCCCGCTCGCGCTGGTTCTCGGGCTTGCCGCCGTCGGCGCTCAGGCTCGGGTTCAGCTGTCGTGACCTCAATACCATCGTCGAGGTGGGCGTGTCCAGGGACCGTCGCGTTGCCGAGCCCGCGCGCGTGGACCGCCGCGTGCCCCTGGCCATCCTGGGCGCCGGCCGTACGCGGGGGCGGATCTCGGGCGTGTCCTGCATGGCGAAGGCGAACTCGTTCTCCAGGGACCGGAAGACGCGCGGGGAGCTCGGCGGAGAGTCGTCGACCAGAGGGGACAGCGCCAGCCGCGGGTACGTCCGCGCGTACACGATGCCGCCGTAGTTGCGTCGTCTCTTGGGTCTCTTGGGCGGCGGCGGAGGGTTCTTTCTGTCCAGCATCCGCGCCGAGGGCGGGGGCGTCACCTGAACAGTGCGCAGCGACGTGCGCAGCCGTACTCGCTCGACGTCGCTGCCCTGCGAGTCCTGGCTGCAGCTCACGATGTCGTTGTGCAGGTTGGCACAGGCGGCCACGAGGTCGGCGTCGCTGCCCTGCGAGCTCACGACGAACTCGTCCAAGTTGGTGAACGTGGCGTCGGCTCTGTTCTCCTTGGGGGTATCCTCCTCCTCCTGTTCCTGTGCCTGCTCCTCGTCTCGTAGAGAGGGGATGATCAGCGGCGGCGGAGGGAACCTCGCCTTCTCCTCTGCAATGGTCTGTTTCTCCTCCTGCTCTGTAGTAGTAGAAGTAGACGGCGTCTGCGAGTGCTTCTCGCTTAGATTGGCCGGCGGAGAGGCCGGTAGAACGGGAGGGGGCGACGTCGAGCTGCCCTCCTCCGCTACGCGACGCTTCTTGGTCTCCTGTTTGTCCTCGCTGCTGCTGCTGCTGCAGCTGTTGCTGGTCTCCTGCAGCTTCTCCTTCTCCTGCTCCTGCTCCTTGGGCTCGGGTGTGACGCTGCGTCGCCGCTTGCCCGTGGGCGCGGGCTTCTTCTCCTCCGGCTCGGGGCTGCGCAGCTCCGGCCGCTTCTTGGGGGACTCGAGCCGCCGCTTCTTCCAGCTCACGAGCTGCTCGTCGTCGCGCGTGGGCTGGCGCGGAGGCGGCGGGGGCGACAGCGACGCGGACGCCGGTCGCCGCCGCTTGCCGGTCGCGAGGGGCTCCATGACGAGGGCAGTTGAGTTGTGCGCGGGGCTCCGCTAGTCGGTAGTCGGTCGGCACCGCCTTCTAGGGTTTCTGGGCAGCACAGAGCTTGCACTTGCGGCTAATTTCTTCTTGATATTCGCGCCGCCGTTTTGAATCGAAATCCCCCCCCTTTTTCTGACGTACAGTAGCGGCTGTCATTTTTCAGCGTTCGGTAACCTTATACCCGCGTATAATGTATACCCATTTATTTAGATACACTTTCGTTTTGAGGCCATAGTACCTTGCATATCTAATGACCTGTAAGATTTGCAGGCTCTGACTTTGTTGAAAACTACACAAGATTCTGTGTTTCAGCCAAAGAAACGGCTCTTTCTGTGTGTGAACTTTGTTGAAAACTACACAAGATTCTGTGTTTCAGCCAAAGAAACGGCTCTTTCTGTGTGTGCGAATGGTGTGTGGGATGTGGTTTTCCACAGAATGTGCGTTGCCCAACGTAGCGAACCGCCGCGTCCCAAACTAGCCCGAGTTGGGCTTCGCCCAAACTAGTCGATTGTCGCGCGAACGTTGCGCCAGGGGCTGGGCCTCTCAGAACCGCAGGCTCGTCGCCTCCCTCCCCGGCCATTGCTGTAGAGCTAAAGAAGGCGCACACACAGTCCAAGTCGTCGACCCCGCCGGAACGTCACACACGATGCTGAGCCGAACGATCCGCCAGGTGGCCTCGCAGGCCAAGCGCCAGGGCGCCCGCATGGCCTCCACCAAGCGCTCGTCCGTGAACGGCAAGGGCTCGCTGGACGGCGCCTACAAGCTGTTCATGAAGAGCACGCCCGTGTACGTGACCACGGTGCTCATCGCCGCGCTGGTGGTGGAGGGCGTCTACGGCTCGGCCACCAACTACATCTGGGAGGCCAACAACCGCGGCGTACGTGGCAATTTATTATCGCATTGGAATTGCGGGAGCAGGCTGTGATACAGTCGATGGTCGGTCCGTTCTGGTGGTGCTGACCCCTGTTTTGGCTTGTGTTTTGACTTGTGTTTGGCTACAGCGTCTGTACCACCACATCGACTGGTCCAAGTTCGCTGAGGAGGAAGAAGAGGAGGAGGACGAGGAAGAGGAGGAAGAGGAAGAAGAGGAGGAGGACGCCCACGAGGACGACGAGGACGACGAGTAGACTTGAGGTCGTCTCCGAAGTTGGTTTGAGTCTTCTGTCTTCCTGGCCCATTGCTACGCAATCCACGGCACTTTTTTAAGGGAGAGTTCGGTTCTTCAGCTGCTGCTCTATGAAGACGACGAGGTGAAGGACGAAGCTTCTTTGAGGTGCCGTGATTTAGGGGCTGCTGTGCTGTGGCTGCCCTCTTACGTTAAAACTGCCAGAAACACGAAGGAAAAATACTACGATGAAGGCTTCTGCGTGTTTAGTGCTGCGCGTTAAGCGCGCTACACGTCCCCCTGGCTCTAGGAATGGAATGGGAATGCTGGGGTGCGATCCGGTAGACTGACTTGACTATCTTCTAGCGGATTACTCTCGGCTTACTGCTCGCTGACTGCGGAGGCCGACTCCGAAGCTACGCTGGAGCCGCTCTGCATGCCCTTGCTGTTCAGGATCTTGTTGGCAGCCGAGATGCGGTAGGCCTTCGAGTTACCAGGTCGTCGCTTCACCTTCAACGCGCGCTTGTCAAGCATTTTCTGTAAGGACGCAACAGGATCACCAGAATGCGTTAGGATATCAAAGCTTTGCAGCACCACCGGAACCCAAGCAGAAACCCCAAACTGTAGCCATACCTCAACGTCGCTCAGCTTGCACCCCGCGGCAACGCAGCGAACCATAGCGAAGTACATGACGTCGGCGGCCTCGCCAGCCACATCAGGGATCGATTCAGCCTCTGCCAGCTCTTGCGCCTCCTCCACCAGCTTGTTGCGCAGCAGCTCCGCGTCGTCAAACAACCGCTTGGTGTACGAACCGGCAGGCGCGTGGGCGTGGCGGCTAAAAAGCATGCTCTCCAGGGCACGAAGACCGCCGTCACGGCCCCAGCACGTGCGAGTGTTGAGGTGGCAGAAGCCAGCACCCGTCTGGTTCACCGTGAAGCGCAGCGCGTCGCTGTCGCAGTCCATGTCGATCTGGATGAGCTTCTGGGCGTTGCCGCTGCTCTCGCCCTTCTTCCAGAGCCCGCCACGCGACCGCGAGTAGTAGACGCCACGTCCACTGGACACTGCGGCCAAGATGCTCTCCGCGCTCGAGTACACCAGACCGAGCGCCACCCCCGCTTCATCCGCCACGACGGTCGTGAACAGACCATCCGGGCGGTCCGTGCGCAGACACTGCACGAACGACAGCGCCGCATCCACGGTCGCTTCGCCGTCACTCGTGACCATGTCCACCTGCTCCTCGCCTTCCCCGTTGCAGTATCCGGGCGCCACAACGTGGATGTGCTTGTGGTGGAACTCCTGAATCCTGGCCAGCGCCAGCACCGAGTTGAATCCCGCAGCAGGCCCCGCGTTCATCTCCACCGCGAAGAAGAAGCCCTCGTCCACGCTCTTCCTCAGCGCCTGGAGACTCGTGAACAGCGCCTCGAAGCCGCTCTCCTGCGTCAGCGTCACCGAGTCGATGACGAACACCACGCCACTGGCGGTGCCGTCCAGTCTCGCCAGCTTCTCGCGGAGCTCCGTCACCTCGCGCGCGTGCAGCGCCGGCACGGGAATGCGCAGCACCACGCGACTGGCCGGCAGTTCCGACACTGCGACGGCCACGCGCTCCAGCTCTTCGTCGTCGCTGGAGGCGGCGTCCACCAGCACCTTGTCGATGCCCTGGTCCAGCCACGAGGCCAGCGACTCGAGCATGTCGGCCGGGAACGGTCCCAGCAGCGCGCGCGCGTCCAGCAGCGAAGCCTTGAGCGCCAGCTCGCGCGGCTCCGTGTTGAAGGCCGGCACGGGCGGCGCCAGGTCGCGCAGCTGACGCGCCGGCAGCTTGGCGTACACGAGGCCCAAGGTGCTCAGGCGGCGCAGCAGCGCGCACTGCGCGTCGGTCGAGGCCGTCGACAGGGACGAGAAGGTCGGCACCAGCATGCTTGTCAGCGGGGTGATTTGATTTGAGTGTGAAAGGCTGGAGACGCAACTTCGACGCGATTGCGCAGACCAGTATGAAATAGCGGCCTCCGATTGGTGGAGTGTGGTACGATACCGGTAAGCCACAAGAAAAATAATGTACCGGTAGCCATGTAGATTGAGTGAGCTCACCTCATAGCCTCGGAGCCTCCGACAGCCAACGAACTACTTCGAGATGACCGTTTTCAACGGCCAGTACAAGCAACGTCGGGTCCGAAACCTCAAATCCATGCCCGAAGAACCACTGCAACAACTCCACGTTGCCGTCACTGACAGCGCATTTTAGAAAGCAGCTTGGTTCACCCAATCCAGAATTGCAAGTAATGTGGCCTCGACGGGATACTCATATGTAGCAAGAATTTGTGCGACTATCCTGCGATCGTACTTAATCGAAGTGGTGTGCGACTTTTGACTAGCCAACGACATGTCAAGTGATCTTGTCGGTCACCTTGGCAAGCTTCTTGCGCTGGTCTTGGAGCCCGAACTCGACGCGCCGAACAGTTCATAAACCCTTTTACATTCGCGTTAACCCTTTTAAAAGTGCGGACCCGTGGTGTCTGCTATCGCTCGAGTGGCGACTCGGGGATTCACCCAGCCAGAGTCGTTCATCCACCGTGGGTGAACCAGAGAGCTAGCAGCACTGCTGCCAGCAGCACCGACCGGTAGGTGAGTGCTGGCATCACAAGTTTATCATCACCTAACACACGAACTTTACTTGCACGTAGTAGAACGTATGTGGTATTGCTCCTCCGTGGGGCTCTAACCGCCACCGTCCCCTTGTCTCGACTGGGGAGCTTCGCACTCCACACCGATGTGTCCTCACTGGTTGCAGTAAGGGCAGGCCGCGAGCGAGCGTCGGTAATTGCTTCTGCTGCAGCCCAACAAGTAGCAACGTCCACACACGGTCCTCCCATCATCCGTGTACATGTACGACGGCGCCGAGCAAGCGCTTCTTCGCGTCTCTCTTCTTGCCATCCTCCTTGGTCGCTAATAAGGGTGCTCTAGCACACGCAGGGCGTCGGCACGCGGTAATGATTTCAGCAAGCTCTTCACCGTCGTGCGACTCACACGCACACGGTGGTATGAGTCACACCACCCGCAAGCTCCTCGCGCAGTTCGCGTGTGAGCCGGTAATTAGAGGCATACCATCTCGTCTTAGCTTTCACCCTAGCTACGACCGTGCGTGGATGCAGTAGCACAAGGATTAATGCCGCGCTCTGGCGACGCCGGGTGGGCGCTAATGCCGGACGCGGCTGCCAATCTGCCCTTTATAAACTTTTGGGGATTGTGAACGTGGTCATGCACGGCAAACGCTTTCGGCCGTCTCGAGCTAGAGCCCACAACCAACCGCGCGCACCCCCAGAGATCTCTATCTAGCGATTAATCCCGTTGATTGTCTTGCAGCAAGACTCTTGCTGCTCCGATCAGTATAGAGTGGCATTGAGTTTCGAGGTTCACAGTAGTTTTCTGTG
>JAIKVH010001132.1:0-10497 GCA_024679275.1 Phytophthora niederhauseri
CAAACAATGGAAGCCTCCAAGTTGGAGGCTCCAACAGCCTCAGCACGACACCTCAACAGTGTGTACATGTACTTTGACCCGGAGCCAGGGTGGCGGTGTCACGATGGCGAACAGCAAAAAGGCGTCATGCCATCTTCAACACAATGACCCGGAGCCAGGGTGGCGGTGTCACGATGGCGAACAGCAAAAAGGCGTCATGCCATCTTCAACACAAATCTCCACACGCTCTGCGTCACTACAGTTTACCGGTATACAGGAGTGGTATACAAGTGGCGGATGGCCTCTTACAACGGCACGAAATGATTCAAAGTTGGGATGTGCCCAGTCGGGGAACGCAGGCACTTCCCTCAGTACACCCGACAGGACAAAGTGGCACGTACAGACTCGGTCGGCACTTCTGTCGTCACACTAGGTATTAATACTGTACAGTAACTATGTGCATGTATGTATACTGTAGAACACGTTATGTAAGAACTGCCGCTAGCGACGTGACCCACGCCGCGTGGAGCTGAGGTCAGCTAGGTACAATGTGGATGCGGAGGTCCGCTCCGCGGTCCTTCTGAAAAAAATCGCGGTTGCAGTGACTCTGATGCTCGCTCAGCAGTCGCAAGATGCACCACATCAAAAATCGCCTAGAGGCAAGGCGGTTGTGCTGTCGGGGACCCGAGCTAGGATGTGTTCCAGTCTTTTCCATGGCGCTTGAAGAGCGCTCCATTGTCTCTGCATCCATCAAGGCGCCGCGTTGCTGGCCTGCCTCACTGAGGCCCTCAGTGCTTCTGGGCGAAAGCACTGGAGGAGAGCACCGCTCCAGCGTCTGAGACCTGCACCGGTTGCCGTGCCATGTTCACAAGCGACTCTTTTTAGCGCCATGCGGTCGCCTGGAAAAAGCGGCTCGCACCGCCCTGCACCGCACGACGGACGACGATATGTACACCTCGGCGGCGTCGACAGCTTCGGGGTATTTTATTCAACTTGGCTGGAGGGAAGCGGTACATCGGCGGCATGATGCCACCATGAACCCCATCCAGTTCCTGTGTCCAGCTTCCCTGTCAAAACGCAGTGGCTCCTGTGACTTCCATGCGGCGATTCCATCACGTTTCGATCTGGCCAAAGCTCACCATCCGGAGACGCTTTGGTCTGCGTTGAGCCACAAACCGCGAAGCGAACGAATGGGGCGACAGCGCTCCGTCCTTCGAGTGCTTGTGTGGACCGACTATCCGACTATCGATTTCTCGCGATGTGTAATACGGGGCTAAGATGGGGCGGGGCCACAAAGTTGCCAAGCGTTTGTGCGTCAATGTGCTCTGGAAGTCGCCTACCCGCCATGGCTCAACTCCTGCGAGATGCACCGTATGTCTTCAATTCCACCGGCTCAGCTCTGTCTGTAGGCCAAGGTCTCTCCCTCTCACCGTTGGTGCATCCAGCATGGCATTTCGTAATTGGCGATCTCCGCAGCAGCAAGTCATCGAGCCATGCAGGTCTGGGGGACTCTCGCCTTCACGCTGGGCGCCATCGCCGCTAGCGGCGTGCAGGCCGCGCGCAACCTGACGGCCAACTTCGACATCCTGTCGTACAACGACGTGTACGAGATGCTGCAGGACACCGTGGACGGCATCAACCTCGGCGGCCCCTCGCGCGTGGTGCCGATCGCCAAGGCCATGCGCGAGGCCAACCCCAACACGCTTGTGCTCTTCGCCGGCGACACGGTGTCGCCCTCGCTCTGGTCGACGCAGTTCAACGGCCAGCACATGGTCAAGGCGCACAACGCCATCGGCCTGGACTTCGCGTCGCTGGGCAACCACGAGTTCGACTTCGGGCTCGAGAACTTCATGAACGTGTCGCTCAACTCCAACTTCCCGTGGCTCAACGCCAACTGCTACGAGATCGCCAACAAGACGCTGCTGCGCGGCACCGTGCCCAACGCCATTAAGAACCTGACGGACCCAGTCCACGGCGACATCAGCATCGGCCTCTTCGGCGTCATGTACGACATGAACGACACCAGCAAGGGCCTCTACTGGGAGGACCCCATCAAGGCCGCCCGCGAGCAGGTGGAGATTCTCCAGGCCAAGGGCGTGGACTTCATCATCGCCATGACCCACCAGGACCTGGCCGACGACAACCGCCTCTCCAAGGAGGTGGCCGGCATCGACATCATCATCGGCGGACACGACCACACCTCGATGCTGCAGACCAACTTCGGCACGCCCTACCTCAAGGCCGACTTCGACTTCCGCTCGGTCTGGCAGTCGCACATCGAGTACTATGCGGCCGACGGCGACAATGACCGCAAGGCGCTTTTTACCCACCAGGCCATCCCCATCGTCGAGAGCATGCCGACCGACAACACGCTGGACGCTATCATCGCCACGTACCAGGCGCAGATGGACGAGCTCTCGGGCCAGATCATCGGCAAGCTCTGCGAGTCGCTCGACCTCTCGCAGGACGTCGTGCGCTCCAAGGACTGCAAGATCGGCCACCTGTTCGCCAACGCCGCCCTGCAATTCTACGGTGAAGGCTCGGCCGACGTCGCCGTCATGAACGGCGGTGGCATCCGCGGCGACAAGATCCTGCCGGCCGGCGACCTGTCGCTGGGCGAGGTGCTGGCCTGGTCGCCGTTCGGCAACACGCTCATGACCATCGAGACCACGGGCGCGTCGCTCAAGCTCTTCCTGGACCACGAGATGGCCGCCAGCTGCGGCGCCAACGTCATCCAGCAGAACGGCTTCTACGTGCACCCGGCGGGCTTCAACTACACGTACACGTGCACGGCCGAGGGCGCCGGCAAGCTCTCGAACCTCGTGTGGCTCGACCACCCGACCCACTCGGGCGAGATCCTGGACACGGACAAGCTCGTTCCCCGGCGGGCTTCAACTACACGTACACGTGCACGGCCGAGGGCGCCGGCAAGCTCTCGAACCTTGTGTGGCTCAACCACCCGACCCACTCGGGCGAGATCCTGGACACTGACAAGCTCGTCCTGGCGCTGAGCAACTACCTGTACACGACGCAGTTCGCGGTGATCGAGGGCGTGACCGCCACGGTCAAGGTGACGGAGGCCGAGGCGGAGCGTGTGGACTCGGCGCTCGAGGCCTACGTGGCCAGCCTCCCCAGCGGCAACGTGTGCCTGCCGACCGAGCTGCGCTCGTCCGTCTCGTTCTAAGCTGCTCGCAGATAGACACAGGCGACCGACAGCCTCAATACAATCGACATAGACCTGCTTTACGCACCACGTCGTACTACATCGCTGCCAGACAAAATATAAGCAGCTTTCAGTGGTGTTACAGTATCCTTGCATGCTGCCAGACTAACCGGATCTACGCTGAGCGTGCACTTGTAGTATGCTCAGTTGACGGAGCTCGTTCAAACGCGTTGGAATCAACTGCAAGTCGTGGGCAGGCACAACCGAACGAGAGCTGGCTTGCCTCAAAATCCTTGAGCGTCAAGTTGATGTGGCGCAACGTCGTGAATGAAGAGTGGACAGGCAGACAAGCGACCTGTCCTACTTGAACCAGACAAGTCGACCGATTGGTGGTCCAAGTTGAAGTGCACGCGAACAGCAAAAAGTGCCAAGAACCAGACAAGTCGACCGATTGGTGGTCCAAGTTGAAGTGCACGCGAACAGCAAAAAGTGCCACGAACAGCAAAAAGTGCCAAACAAATCTGATAGGGCATGAATATAAGTACATGTACATTTATCAGCATAAGCACAGAGAGATGATACCTGTGCGTGTGAGCTACGAATCGCGAGCTTGACAACGCTCTTGCGCTGCAATAAAGCAGTCAAGTGGCTGAGCAGCAGCTTGGTTTTATTACATCACATCATGTGCCTGAGTTGAACCTATGTATGCCACACAGTTGTTGTATCTGATTTGATTATTGCGATCTTCCAGCGACTCACAGTGGCCCATTCGCCATTCGTCTCCGCCGAGGCCAAGCTCAAGCCACGGATATGCTGCGCTGCGTCCTCCCCTTCGTGCTGGCGTCGCTGCCGCTCGCGAGCGCGTGGCTGCCGCCGATCGTGGCCAAAGGCAACAAGCTGTTCGACTCGGAGACGGGGCTGGAATTCCGCATCAAAGGTTTGGCATCGATATCGATTCGTGTACTGTATCACCACTCCACTTCCCTCGACCTCACTGAAGCGGATGGACCCCTGTTGGCAGGTATGGCGTACTACCCGCGGCCAAACAGCGGCGAGCTGGCCGACGTGAGCAACTACGACTGGGCGAATGGCGTACTACCCGCGGCCAAACAGCGGCGAGCTGGCCGACGTGAGCAACTACGACTGGGCGTCGGACGACCACGAAGACGTGTGGGCGCCCCACCTCGAGGTCATGCAGGACCTGGGCGTCAACACCATCCGCCTCTACTCGGTGGACCCGAGCAGGTCGCACGACAAGTTCATGTGCGCCTGCTCGCAGGCCGGCATCTACGTGTCGGTGGGCATGGCCGCGCCCTGCAAAGGCTGCTCCGTGGCCGACGTGGCCGCGCCGGACTGCTACCCGGACGGCATGTTCACGCGCATGCAGATGGTGTACAACGCCTTCGCCGTGTACGACAACACTCTGCTCTTCAGTGTGGCCAACGAGCCCAACCTCATCTCGGTGGACGGAGACACGGGCGAGTCGGTCATGCCCTGCGTCAAGGCCATGATCCGAGACATCCGAGACTACGCGGACGGCTGTGTCGGTAGCTTGAGGGAGGTCCCCATTGGGGTGGAGATGGCGGATATCCCGCCCAGAGCGCAGTGGCTGCAGTACTTCGACTGCACGGCTAGCAACAGCAGCTCCAGTGGCAGCGGAGATTCCAGCGAGAGAGCGCAGTGGATGGGGTTCAACCCGTACGTCGAGTGCGACCCGACCGGACACACCGAGTACTCGCAGTCCACGGGCCTGAACACGCTCATGAAGGACTACAAGGACGCGGCCTACCCGCGCCCCATCATGTTCGGAGAGTTTGGCTGCAACACGGGAGACAACACCATGGACGGATACGAGAACCAGCGCACATTCTACGATGTGCGTATTGTATTTGCTGTCTTACGTGGTAGGGAGACCTGGTGGACACTAACTCGCCGGTTGAATTGTGTTGTGTTGTTTCGTTTCACAGGCCAAGTGGATGAACGAGGAAGAAGACATGACGGTCGAGATCGTGGGCGGCAATGTGTTCGAGTTCTCGACCGAGATCGCCAATCTAGAGGGCACAAAGAGTAGGTTTGGAGGGTTTGGCGCTGGAGCATTGGTGCGGAATCTAATGGTTGTTTGTTGTTTCGAGTAGAGCTGACGAAGAAGGCGGACAAGGGCAAGTACGGCGTGGGCTACTTCCAGCCCGACAATTGTGACAACGAGAACACAACGTGCGAGTTCACGCCTTACCCTGAATACGACAACCTCAAGGAGGCCTACACGACCACCAAGAACTCGACTATCGAGATGGATTCGTTCACGCCTACGAGGACTTCAGCACTCAAGTGTCCGTCTGCCCTCTCGATGGACCTCCCGGACACGCCCGATGGTAAGTACCTGCATCGAGCGAGGCTACAGTCCAAGCATTTGCTAACAACTTGACTGTTGTGCTGAGCAGTCGAGAAGCTGTCTTGCTCTGTGGCGCAGCCTGTTTGCGATGGCCAGAAGTCCAACAACTTCGACTCCAGCACGCTGGCCGACCTCAACGACGGCAAGACAGCGAGCAGCGGGTCGTCGACGGCTACCAAGGACGGAAGCAGCGATGCTCACACCACCGTAGCCGCATCCGTCGAGGCACTGGCGCTCGTTCTTGCTGCCTTCGTGGCGCTGAGCTAAGTCCCCAGCTCCGAATCGTCCTTGTGTAGCGATGCAGGACGCGTTTCACGTCACTATATATTAGTTGTTAATGAATGGAAGTAGGTGTGAACGACAAAAAGCCCCATGCAGCCAGCTCCCGGTGCCTAGGGGAAATTGGACTCCATGTCCGCGCTGCTAACGGCAGCTTCGCGGCGCTCACCGAACACGTAGTGCCCCGCCACGTAGCCTGCAACGACCCAGAGCAGCAGCGTCAAATCGTACGTCATGGACACGAGCATGAGCATGTACGCCACGAAGAGCGTCACGCCGTGCAGCAAGCTGTGCACGCCGTGCTGCGTCTCCGGCGACAACGTACGGAACCACGCAGGACCGCACGAATCGGCCAGCGGCATGCTCTGCGCCGTTGACCGCAGCAGTTGCACGCTCTCCGTCGCGTGGGGCGCGTTGCTACTGAGCAGACGCTTGACGCTGCTCTCCTTGCGCAGCACGCGGCGCAGCTGCAGCAGATACTCGTTGAAGACCGCCACCAGCGCCACCAGAATACCGCCCAAGATGTAGAGCGTACGCGAGTCCAGCACCCACCCGGGGAACCACAGCAAGATGCACGGCGTGGAGCTGCCGCTGAAGGAGAAGCCGTTGAGCATGGTCGTGCCGGGCCCGGAGCAGAACCCGTGCTCTTGCCCAGCGGTAGCGACGGCGGCGCCTTCCTTGGCGGCTTGGAACGACAGAATATCGCTGAACACCTCGCGCGCGTGCGTCATGCTGCACGTGTGCACCGCCTGCTCTCCGTGCATCATCAGCACCTCGGGTCCGCTGGACACTGACGACTCCATGCCGCACACTGGACTCTCCGTGCATCATCAGCACCTCGGGTCCGCTGGACACTGACGACTCCATGCCGCACACTGGGCACAGCACGCTCCCCTCGCTCTCGTCATGGCGGTGGTCGTGTGGTGCCGGGGGAGACGCCACGCCCTTCAGCCCCAGTTTCTGCAGACAAAGAGCAAGAATAATAGTTAGAAGTCTGCTCTGTCTGTGCGTGTCTCCGAGTGCGGTGCAGGACGTACCGGGTCCTTGAGGAAGGCGTCGAGCGAGTCCTGGCTGGCGAAGCGCAGCTTCTGGCCGTTCTTGAGCCGGAAGTCGTAGGCCTGGCTCATGACCATCTCGCCACTCACCGGGTCGTCCTGCAGAGCGAGTAAAGCAGCAGGTTAGAGGTGGATTGCTGCTGCTGTTGGTGAAGGTCGCGCACCGGCATGTCGTCCATGTCCATGGCGGAGGCGGCGCGCGCCACCCCGAGCAGCGCCAGAGCAGCCACCAGCAGCAGCGTGAGGAGAGGCGAGAGGCGGCGGCGGAGTGTTGCGGTCATGGTGTGGGCGGGTCTGGGGGCAAGCAATAGCTCTTCGCGTCTTGCTCTTGATGATGCAGCTTGTCGACTGACGCAGAGTCGTGGTGACGACTGGAAAACGGGAATGACAGGGACGCGAGACTTGATATGTAAATGTGACGAGCAGAGTATGGCAGTTCACCTTTGAAATTGAATATTGGGCGATTGTTGACTCGTGAAATGTTCAACGAGTTTACCAGCCTAATTTTTTTTTTAGCTAAGTAAAGCGGCTTGCCCGCCTCAAGCAACACTAGAGTTAGACCTAGCTACAGTAGTCTTGTCTACTGCAAGCGTTGGCTGGGTTCACATTGGGCCAACAGGATCTACATCGATGCAGACTGAACTTGGAATTTATTGTTGACGTGTCAATCCAACTGTTGCAAGTCTGTCGGGAGAGGTACTGCGGCCAGATCTTAGGTAAGCTTCGCTTGTGCATTGCTTGTGTGTTTTTACAGTAAGTATCCTAACTTGTTATCGAGAAAACCTGCAGGTTTTGTTTCTTACAGAACATGCACATGCACGTGTATGATCATTTAGTTCTCGTGGAAATGCTTCATAGTTTTGCCCTTGCAGGTACAGTGAACAAGGAATACTTACACGATAGTTTTCTTCCTCATCTTAAAATCCAACAACTTCGATGTTCATGCAATGGTTTATTTTTTAAAATATTAAAATACCATGTTCCTACTAAACACGTATTCGGTGCTACTACACTGTTCTCGAGTGTAGCTCGCTTGCTTCTGCACTGCAGTCACGCGTAGTGTGCAGTGTGTTCGCTTTTCACACTGTGTTCGTGCTACAATTTGCAGCCTGCAAATTGCAAAGTTGCAAACGTTCTGCAGCAAGACTGGGAGCTACAACTCTACCCTCACCGCCCGATATTTCCTTAGCGCTATCGCTTGCATACCATCGATCTCGAACAACAACAACACGGAACGCGATCGCTCTCCGAGCACCTCTCGGTTTGGCTCTCGCATTTGTACCGCTGAAAAAGCAACTTTTGAGGATTTCAGGTTTCATTAACCTGCCCCTTTTATGCCGCGAGTTGTGAGCAGCAGCAGCCCCAGTTGCCGTCTTACCCTGGCTCGATCAATTGCTTCCCTTCGCCACGTACGATGGAGCACGGCGGCTTCTGCATGGGCCCGGGCTCGCTCATGGGCACGGCCGGCTTCAAGTGGGCGGGGCGCGACCCGATGGCGGACTGCTCCATGCTGTGGCTCGAGAGCTGGGGGCTCACGAGCGTCTCGCGCGCCGCCGCGGCCTGCATGCTCGTGTTCCTGCTGGCCGCGCTGTCCCAGTACCTGACGACGGCCAGCGAGTGCCAGCTGCAGCAGTCCAAGACCTTCGCCAAGCGCCGACTCGCCAAGGCGCTGGCTCAGCTGACGACCAGCAGCAGCAGCAGCAACGCAGCAGGAGGAGGAAGCTTCTACGACCCGGAGCTGGGCCACAGGCGCTCGCCATCGTCGTCCTCCTCCTGTGAGCGGCGCAAGGACTGCAAGCACGCGGAGGAGTCGGCGGTGCATCCCGAGCGGCCGGAGCTGCTGCAGGCGCTGGACACCAAGAGCACGACGCTGTCGACGGCCGAGAGGGCGCACCCCACGTCGGCGTCGCAGCCCGTGAGGCCGACGCAGCCCATTTCCGTCAAGGTCGGCAACTGGACGCACCTGGGCGACTCGCTCATGCGCGGCGTGAGGATCCTGCTCGCGTACCTGCTCATGCTGGTGGTCATGACGTACGACCTGTCGCTCATCACGAGCATCGTCTTGGGATTCATGACGAGCTTCTTCGTGTTCGGGAAGGACACGGCCAAGGTGCCAGTCTCAGCGGACCCCTGCTGCTCGTAGACTGCGAGACTACGCGCTCCTTCACAAGTCTATCTACACCGTAATTTACTCTATTTGCCATCGTTCGTTGCTGCCGCCACCCCATCGAAGAAAACAAGAGTCGTTCGTGTATTATGCGTGCGCGAATTTTAGGGGATTATCATAACGCGCTTCCGAGAGCTCCAAGCCCCCGTCTTCACGCAATTACTGGTCGCACGTCGGCGGCCTCACTGCCGCGTCCGTGCTCACCCTCGCCTACTTACTGCTTCTTGGCCGCGCTGGCGTCGAAGTCCTTGGGGAGGATGCCGTCGCTGACACCGCGCGCCACGATGTCTTCACTGCCGCGTCCGTGCTCACCCTCGCCTACTTACTGCTTCCTGGCCGCGCTGGCGTCGAAGTCCTTGGGGAGGATGCCGTCGCTGACACCGCGCGCCACGATGTCCTGGAACAGCGCGGCCGCGTTGGGGATGTCCAGGGCGACGTCGTCCAGAACGAGTTTGAAGCGCTCGAAGCCCTTGATCAGTTGGCCCGTGGACACCACCTCGTGCGAGACCAGGTAGGCCAGCAGCGACGCCATCGCGGCACTGTTGGCCTCGCCGCCTTCCTCGAGCGAGTTGGTGATGCCGCGCTTGACCACCTCGTGGTGGAAGTGCGGCACGTTGAGCTCGCGAACGCAGCGCGCAGCCTCCTCGAGGTCGCGCGACAGCAGGTACTCCTTGGTAAGCTGGTCGATGGCCACCTTGAGCTCCTCGACGGGGCGGCCGTCGCCAGGTCCCCAGGCCTTCTCCATCCGTGCCGTGGCGTGGTTGATGCTCAGCTTCTTGATCGCCTCCGCCGCAATCTCCGGGGCGTATCGCGTGATGAACGGGTCCTCCAGGAAGCTGGGCGGCAGGATCTCGTCGACCACCGCACGGGCGCAGAAGATGGCCAGCATGTTCTTGGCCGTGGGGATGTCAATCTGCAAGTCGCCGGCGAGCAGCAGCACCCGACGGAAGCCCATGAGCACCTGGCCAGCAGTCAGTCCGTCCAGGTACAGCGCCGAGAGCAGACGCGACGCCAACTCGCGCTCCTTGTCGTTCTTGTCCATGGCCATGGTGATCGCGCGCTTGACCACCTCGTAGTTGAACTCGGGCTCGTCCAGGTCGTTGAGCGAGCTCAGCACTTCGTCGGCGTCGCCGCTGGTGAAGTACTCCTCCAGGATCTCGATGATGCGCTTCTTGATCTCGGGCGGAGGGTTGAGCGCCAGCTCCTTGGCCGCCAGCTCGTCCGGCTCGAGCGTCGGCGTCGACTTGGACTTGGTGGGCGAGCCGGGCGTGGACACCAGCACCACGTTCTCCTCCGCCTCGCTGTCGTAGTTGGGGTCGTGCTCGTCCGAGGGCACGGCCCGCGGGATCTCCGTCACCTTCCAGGACGCCTTCTGGCCGCCGCCCATGCGCTTGCCGGCGTCGCGCGACTTGCTGCGCTCCTTGCGGGCGGGGAGCGGCTTGTCGCCGCCGCCGGAGCCGCC
>JAIKVH010001133.1:0-10492 GCA_024679275.1 Phytophthora niederhauseri
GCTCGTGAACTCACTCCTGCGGAGTTGGCATTCACGAAAATGACGTGGCACGACTTGACTCAAGAGGAGAAGGACGCTTACACCGAAAAGGCCAAGGAAGACAAGCAGCGGTTCCTGCGTGAGTTCAGCGAGTTCCTCAGCAAGGAAAAGGTCCGACTGGCTCGCAAGCGCAAATACGAGTGCCTCGATCATGACAACAGCGAGGAAAAGAACGAGCCCGTGGCGTACATCTTCGACGCGCCGATCATCGAGCCTCATCGGAGTACAGGAGTTTTCCGCATGCAAGTGGGTACCGAGACCAACACCACAGCGAAGCAGTCCACCACGATCGCATTTGTATTGGGCCACGCGACGTACAAGGGCGACCCAGTTACGAAGGTGTTGCTTCGCCCGCTGAATGGCCGTCGGCACCAGTTGCGACTTCATTGTGCGCACCATGGCTTTCCGATCGCGGGTGATGTCACGTACGGCTCACAAGAGGACGAAGCGCCACGCATGATGCTGCACGCCTGGAGGATCTGGCTTCGCGGACGACCTGCGGACCAGGTTTGTGTAGTGAAAAAGCTAGTGGTGCTGAAGAAGTTATGCGGTGGCTGACATGTACTTTGTGTTTGCTATGGTGTAGAAGAAGTTTGGCGATCTGTACTTCGAGAGTCCGGATCCGTTCGAGCCTATCGTGCCGAGCGAGCGTGAGGTGTGCACTATTACATACCACAAGCACAAGCAGGCGGAAGCTGAAAAGGCAGCCGCAGAGGCGACCAAGGAAACTGCAGATCGAAGTGCCTAAGCCGTCGTGGCTAGACTCCAGCTTCGTCCAACTGGTGAACCACTCCGATGACGTCTACGGTCGATGGATGTTCGGGTCCCTGTACCGTTATGTGCAGCACAAGGTGTGAGCATCGTGTAACCCGTGAATAGCAGAGTAATAGAGCAAACTCACGAGTGCGTCGACGTAGATGTCCAGTGCCTGCTTCACGAAGGCCTTCGCCTGGCCGTGATCGCCCAGGAAGAGGAACAGCAGTCCCAGCGTGTACAGCACCTCGCCCGTCGCAACGTGTTTCGCTCCCAGCAAGTTCTGGCGGATATTGACGATCTGCTGCAGCATGGAGCTGGCCTCCTGGATCCGTAGGCGCTGATGCTCCAGCATCCAGGCGGCCGTGTCCTCCGGCGGGTTGGTCAGGAAGCGGTACCAGATATCCACCACTTTGTCCAGCATGGCCAGTGCGCTGTCGTTCTGCTGGTTGCGCTGCTGCAGCTCGCGTTGGTGTTGTGGTGACTCCTGCTGACCTTGAGCTTGAGCTTGGGCTTGGGCTTGTTGCTGCCGTACCGCAGCACGCTGCATTCGGTGGAAGGCCAGGCCGAGGCAGAAGTAGAGCTCCGAGGTGTACAGGTGGTCGGGACCGAACAGCAACGAGCAGTGATAAGCTCCGTGCGCCGCTCGCTGTAAGCTTTCAGAGAAGGCGCCGTACTCCAGGTGCAGCAGGCTGTAGAGCTTGTTCATGCGGATCACGAAGAGGTTCTTCATCTCTTCGGGCAGCTCAGGCAGCGACGCCGCCGCCCCCAAGAGGATCCCTGAAGCAGAGGTGTCGGCGCCAGCCTTGCGGTCCTTGACCAGCAGCCAATTCACGAGCGACAGGACCTCCTCAGCTGGCTTGAGCTGCCTCTCTCGAAGCGAGATGTCGACCAGCACGAGGTAAAACGGCACGAGGCGCAGCGCGTTCTTCCCGTAAGTCTCGGTGGCCATCTTCAGCGCGGCCACCGCCTTCCCGTGCGCTGGTTTGAGCTGCCTCAGGAAGCACAACTCTTCGCTCTCACGTCGCATCTGCTCGCATTGCTCATGAGCTGTAGGTGAACTCTCCGAGGTGTCGACGACTGCAGCGTGCCGCTGTGGACTGCGAGGAACAGTCGACGCCATCGATACGACCAAGCGTCGGACTAACTAAAGTCGCAACGACTCTCCATTTTCTTGGAAATCGGTGCTTCTTCCCCGATTGATGGACATGGCAACAATCGATGAGATGAACGCGTAGAGCTCAACTTCTTTTGCCGCGCTTACTCTAAACAATGGCAACAATCGATGAGATGAACGCGTAGAGCTCAACTTCTTTTGCCGCGCTTACTCTAAACAACATGCTACTGAGTAGGCGTCGAATTGACCAGGTCCTGGTCTCACTCTTGGTGCTCTACTGTTTGTCCCTGGCCATAGTATGGGTCAAGTGGGCAGAGATAGAGGTTTCGCTAAATGAGGACGAATTCCACGGGTTTGACGATGGCACCGATGTAGAAGACGAGAGCAGTGACTACCCACGGCAGGCATGGAGGAAGGACGAGTTCAGGTGTCTAGGCTGGGTAGCGACCGATGACGACGGTGATGAACTGGGGTTGAGGAGGGGGTGCTGGCAGCGTATCCAAGCTGGGGATGCCGGGTACTGTGAGGTGCAGAACACTACCTCAGGCGAAGTTTTCCACGTGATGCACACGACCAGCCTCTCGTTGAAGGATGACGCTCGGTTCACGTGCGAGCTGGCCAAGGAGTTCTCCTCTTTTCAGTTCCATGCTGCCGCGTATCGCCACGATCCCCCCATGGCGATCAGGCAGCCCAACACACGAGGCATCGTCATGGCTGTCTACGGCAGCGTGCTGCCCAGTGCGTTCGCGAGTATTCGTCGTCTACGGGACACTGGATGCAAGCTTCCAGTGGAGCTCTGGTTCCGATACGATGAACTCTCACCAGAAAATCCGGTGCTAGCGCTGCTCATTGCAGACTTCGGACCCGTCCACTTGCGTCGGGTATTCGATGAGCGCATCTACGGCTTCAACGTGAAGGTGCATGCGCTGTACTACTCGCAGTTCACGAGCGTTCTGCTGCTGGACGCCGACAACTTCGCTGTGAAAGACCCAACGCCGCTGTTCACGTCGTCCGCGATGAAAACCTTTGGTGCCGTATTTTGGCCCGACTTCTGGAGCCCAGGCAACTCGATCTTCAACCTTCACGCACAGAGTTTGGTGTGGGAGTTGCTGGGACTCGAGTACGTGGAAATGCTGGAGCAGGAGAGCGGCCAGGTGCTGGTCAACCGCGCAATGAGCAGGCCCATGCTTGAGCAACTGCTCTACTACGCGACGCATCGACCCAATCTGTTCACGAAGCTGAAACTTGTATGGGGCGACAAGGATCTGTTCCGTTTGGCCTGGCTGCAGATGAAGCGGGGCTTCTTCTACAACGACCGCCGCATGCCAGGAACGCTTGGTATCGTCAACCAGCACCGTCAGCGATACTGCGGAGTGACAATGGTGCAGTACGATCTGGATGGAGACAGTATGCTCTTCTGGCACCGCAACACGATCAAACTAAGCGGCCGCGGAGATGACAAACAGGTCTGGCACGCCTTACAAGAGCTCGACCCTTTTGAAGACGGCTATCCGACCCCCAAAATCCAGTCATACAACGGCGAAAGGATCTTCAACGAAACCTCATGTTTCGGCGTCAAGCGCCTCGGGATAAACACACGTGTTCAGATGAAGCGACTCGATGAACTGGGTGCTGAACTAGCCTCCTTGGAAAAGATGCTGATTCAATATGCGCGCCAGGCATATCAACTACTTGATGAGGAGGCTTCAGCGCTAGAGTTTCTTGATGATCTCGAGCTCGCGTGATCGGTGATCAATTACTTGCCGGATGCTTTCAGGGAACTCCAGGTCGAAAAATGGCTCCACAGTTAGAAATGCCGCTTGTTTTAGCCGAGAGCTGTACTGGAGAAAACTTGCGGCCGCTTGCTCCCGACTACTGCAATACGAAGAAGAGTCGCTGCCGCACCGTTGAGCTTGAAGAGCGACGTGGTTGTAGACTAAGGATTGCACGTAGCTAACTTCCTTTAATCTCCGCAAGTTTTGCACCGACGAAAACATTTTCGCGCTTGAGTTGAGCATTTCAATGGCTTTCGCTGCCGCCGAAGCTGGTTCCTTCGCTCCCTCCTTGGAACGCTTGATGCTTGCAACCATCGTCTTAGCCAGCACGAGCAAACACTCTCCTCGCAGTTGAACGCTTCCATGCTCCATCACGAGAGGCATTTGGTCGTCGATGAGTGCGTGTGCATCCTGCAGCTTCCCCATTGCAATATAAATCTCAGCCATGACGACGTGAGACTCCGCAAGTAGCAGATCGAAATGGTGGCCCCTACAAATGTCGATGCATTTCAGCAGAGCATTCAGAGATGCAAATGGCGCATGGGGTGCAGATGCTTGGAAACGCGTTCGGCTAGCTGCAATCAGCGCTTGAGCGTGCAAGTATGCAAAGCCATGCTCGCTACACGTAGCTTCTACGTTCTCAAGCAACTCAAGGCTTCGAGGATAGTCACCCATAGCCGTCAATAGGTCTGCCGTCAGCATAAGCGCCTCCAGATACGCAGGGAAGTATTTTCCCTCGGGAGATAGCGCAAGTATAGCGTCCAAATGAACTTCTGCGCGTGAAAATTCCCCGCGATGAAGTACCCACGAAAAGAAGAGATGATGCAGCGTCCTCCGGTACGCGATATCCTTAAGCAAGTAGCGCCGACCGAGAGTCTGATGCCCACCCACAGCAACGTCAACAAGGAAGTTGAGTGCTAGCGCATAAACGTTTTCTTCAGTCTGCATCTGCGCGAGGTTGGATAGCGCCATCTGGCTCACCGTGAGTGCAACTTCACCGGTGCTAGCAGAGTCTTCGTAACACAAGAGATGCATGCGACTAAATACTTGCTCCAGAGAGCGGTGGCCGAAGAGGCTCCACCCAGCGGCTGATGAGATCGTAACTTTCCCACTTAATTTCCAGACGGTGTCGAGAATCGCCTCCGTAGACTTTATCCAATCCATTCCGCTTCCGCCAGACCGGTCAGGTGCATCACTCCCTGAGCCTGCGGCCGCTTGAGCCTGTAAAGCAATCATCGTGCGCGTACCATTGTTGGAGAAACTAGCTGCTGGGGTCGCTATTAAAGCGACAGATTGCATCGCTTCATGAAGACGCGACCAAATGTGCAGCGGGCGAGGTGCAGGTGTCTGCGCAGCAAACATGTGCGGGACAAACTCAGTTGCTGACCCCACAGACTCAGGACGGTCGGTGCGTCCACGCGTCAAGTCACTCTCCACCTCCGTCAGTGTCGCCAACACTTGCAGCGCAGGAAGGCGCAACTCCTGAGCGCGGTTCAAACAGCTCTTGACTAGCTGCAATACAGCATCTTTGGACTTGCCGACCTTCTGGTTGATACGAATCAGCCATGCCAGTGCAAATGCCACGCAGATGTGGTCACCGTGATGTTGAGCTACTCGGATTGCCTCCTGGATACTTTCTTGAGCAGCATTGTAGTGATCAAATATAATCTGCAGTCCCGCCAAGTTCAGCGCGGCATACTGGATGCCGCTTCCTCGGAAATGCAAGCTAGCACCTGCCGAACCCGACGATGTGGACCCAACACCATCGCTAGCTCCATTGACGCTCGAGCGAGATTCTTGGTGAGGCGACAGCACGTCGTGGTACTGGTGCAAAGTGTCGAGGGCCCCTTGATAATCACGTTCATGAAGATATGATAAATACATCACGTAAAGGACGTTCGGGTTCGAACTGTCCATCTTCTTGCGAAGTACTTGGAGCTGATCTTCAATACTTCGATCTCCATCGGTCCGTTGCGAAGCTTGGCGTTGGTTCCTTGGCCTCCCTTCCATCTCGTGAGCCATGTCGTTCAGTATATAACTCAACTGGTCATTCGACCACACTGCAGGGTCGTCCACTTCTCGAACAGCTTCTGCAGTCATCAACTTCTCCGCCAAAACCTGCGGATCCACTTTTGTCGGTGCAGGAGTCATCAGATTATCTGCCGACGGCACGCTACGTGCCGGCGTTGCACTGCCCGAGTGAATCGGCGACAGCAGCAGGTCGTCATCTTCCATCTTGCTTTCGTTCCACATGTGTTGCGACGCTGGCGATCCGATCAGGTCCATGCTACTGTCCTTCTGCTCCTCATCTTTACCAGCCTTCTTCTCCATCTCCATGTCTTCTCGGAACTGCTCCAGATACTGCTGGACGTCATCGAACAGTCTCGAAAGGCCGTCGAACAGCAGCCGGTTGACCGCCAGCAGGAAGCTGCGCACGAAGACGCCCAGCAGACTCGTGCGGACGAGCGTGGAGCTGGTCGAGTCCACGTCCGCGTCCTCTCCGTCCTCCCTCGAGCTGGCGAGCGGCGCCACGCACTCGGAGATCTGCTCCACCGTGTTCATCACGGCGTCGGGGCTCTCGATCTTGCTCAGGATGCTCACGAGCTGCCACGAGAGCTGCTCAAAGTCCTTCGCACTGTCTAAACTAATCTCCAAACGGCGTAATAAACTCTTGAGGGTCGTGAAGCCCGCGCTCTGATTGGTGGAAACTGGGTGCTGGATCTCGCGCCGCAGGAAGCGCGCCAAGGCGTTCAGCGTCGTCCGGCTGACCGTCGGCGCGGCGGGCGGGGCGTGCGGCGCGTCCACGAGCGAAGCCACCGAGTCCTCGCCGGCCCGGCTCGCGTCCTGCTGCTGCTGCCGCACATACTCGGAGACAAGGAGACAAACACTCAGCACGTACGCGTTGGCCTTCCACTTGCGCATCTTTTTGCGGAAAAAAATCTAATGTCACTAAAGAGGGACGATACGATGTCACTATATCGAGAGTTGAAGTGCATCAATACATGTAGTTACAAGCCCATACATGTACGCCGCTCGCTGCTGCCAGCCGCAGCTCGGCGGCTACGTGGTTAATACTGTATCGGCATATGCAAACTCTTCGGTGGAGCTGCCGCTTGTAAAGGCGTGCGCGTTTGGGTCGCTGAGGCTGCTGGACCGCATCTGGAACAGTGTCATCGACCATGAGCCCGCTGCCACCTCGTACTGGTCCGTCAGGCGCTGTGAATCGCTGTATAAAGACTTGCAGTTCTCGCTGTCTCTGGTGGCAGCGATCAAGGTGAATAGGCTCGAGCTCGTTCAGTGGCTTTTCGAGCGCTTTCCTGATTGTGGAGTGAAGCGGAGCGTGGTGTACGAGGCTTCGGCGGCGGGGGCGTTGGAGATTCTGCGTTACTTCCGAGCGCACAGGCGTACAATTCCCGCTGCAGTGGAAGAGCGACATGGTGAATGGGGCGAGACTAGGGGCTGCTGGGGAGGACGCCGCTGGGAGGGGTTGATGCAGCTCGCGCAGCTTCAGCAGGACACAGAGAAGTCGTCAAGTGGATGTATCGAGAGACAGCTGACGCGCTCAGAGACGACTATGCTGCGGTAAGTGTTGCTGTTGCCGCTGGAGATGTGGCGCTGGCGCAGTGGCTTGTTGACACTGCTGATGTGGAACCCAATCACCCCGCCGGACTTTACGGTGCTGCTGCGGGTGGGCATGTTAATGCTCTGTGTGGCTGTATGGTCGGGGCAATTATTTACAGTACAATACTGGCGTTCTAGTATTAGCAGCTCAAGGAGGACACTTGAACGTCGTACGTTGGGCTCTCGATCACGATCAGGATGAGCTGGGAGGTTCCCGTGAACGCGAAACCTCGGACGGCAGTGGGAGGAAAGCGCGACTGCCGTATTTGGGTGTGGAAGCAAGTCTAGCTTCCGCGAGGCTTGTATTGTGAAGTGGCTGCATGAAAACCGAACCGAAGGCTGTACAAGCGCCGCAATGGAATGCGGCACGAGGATGCTACTTGAACATTGTAAACTGGTTCCATGCAAATCGTACTGAAGGGTGCACGAGCGCTGCCATGGATGGCGCAGCTGGTTCCGGGGCGATGAACGTTGTGAAGTGGCTGCACCACAACCGCAACGAGGGGCGCACGACCTCAGCTTTGAGTAAAGCTTCGCAAAACGGCTACCGACGGGTGTTGCGGTGGGTGAATGAGAACCGAATGGAGGCCCGAGATGTAGTCGAAGCGATAGAGAGCGCAATCCAGGCTGGGCCGTGTTAATGCTTGAGCTGATTTCCAACCCAGATCTCGCCATTTCGGTGCTGGATGACTACGACTCGCCGTCTGGATCAAAGAGCAGTATAGCAACATCTTAGTCCTTCTCCCACAAGGAGAAGACAACGACGATGACAGCGACGACGGCTAAGCTGAAAAAATAAATTTAACTTCGTTTTTGTATCAAGCAAGTTGAAGTGCATCCCAACGGTACAATGTACCGATAATAGTCACCATCCCGCCCATTTGCGTCCATTCACGATGGCACCGACTTCGTCTCCGCCGCCGCCGCTGCTGGCCGTGGCGCTGCTCTTCCGCTCCAAGCCGCAGTTCGCCGGCATCAACCACGTCATCCACGCCGTCTCAGCCTTCGCAGACTCGTCCGTGGAGCTGCCGCTCGCCTCCGCCAGTCGATTCGGGTCCGTGGCGCTGCTCGAGCGCATCTGGAACAGCTCCGTGGACCAGGAGCCTGGCGGCAGGTCCCTCTGGTCGGTGCGGAGACTGCTGAGGGACTACCCGCTGTACAACAAGTTACAGTTCTCGCTGTCGCTGCTGGCGGCGATCAAGGCGAACAGTGTGGAGGTCGTGCGGTGGCTGTTCGAGCGGTACCCGGACTACGGCGTGCGGCGGAAGGTGGTGTACGAGGCAGCGTCTGCGGGTGCGCTGGAGATCCTCCGGTTCTTTCGGGAGAACGGCACCATTGTGAACTTCGCGGACGAAGAGGATTTACCAGGGGAGGAATGGGACCAGGAGACGGAGAACTGGGAGCGAGGCCGCTGGGTCTATTGGGGCAACGAGGACGCCGAACGAGCGGCCGCAGCGGGCCATGCGGACGTCGTTCGATACATATACGAGACAGCGGAGAATGAGGCCAGAAATGACTACGGTTCAATGGAAGGGGCCGCTGCAGCGGGAGACTTGGAGTTGCTGCGGTGGCTCCAGGACCACCTCGGGATGGAACCGGAAGGCTACACTGTGCCGATCCGTGCAGCGGCCGGCGGACACCTCGAGGCTTTGCAGTATCTTAAGGAACGAGGCTATTGTAGGAGGGAAGAAGCTGGGGTGCTCGTGAAAGCGGCGGAGGCGGGTCACCTCCACGTGGTGCGCTGGATTATCGAAGAGGACTGGAACGATGAAGCCATGCTCACGGACGGAGGAAGCGACGATGAAGACTGGTACAGCAACCGCATGTTTCGTGCGCCGAAAGTGCGCCGGACGTATCATACCTCGTTGGGCGGAGAGGCGAGCCTTGCTATCCATGCCGCCGCTATTAACGGGCATCTAGAGGTTGCGAAGTACCTGTACGCTCGCACGGACAAGCCGCTGAATTCTAGAGACGAAGATATCGAGAATCGAAGACTTGCCGACAGAAAAACCACCCTAGAAAGACCTCTCGGGCAGACAAACAATGCACACAAGGTGTCGGGGGAAACAATGTACCTTGCAGCGCAGAGAGGGTATTTCGACGTAGTGCAGTGGCTCTACACGGAATTCAACACCGACCCGACTGTTAACCTCTTCTGGACAAGCGGGCACCATATGGAGCAGCTCTTCGACAGCACAGTCGACGCAGCAGCGGCGAGCGGTCGTGTGGAGATTGTGCAGTACCTTCTCCAAGCTGACGCAGCCACTCAGGAATCAGCGAATGCCGATCAGAAGCCAAAAAGGAGACGCCTGCACAGGTTCCGCGACTTTGCTAGGGACGTATTGGAACAAGGAAAGTATAACTTGGAGCTCGAACCGACAAGGCCAAGCTGCACCACAGACGCCATGGACCTTGCTGCCCGAAACGGACACTTGGAAATGGTGAAGTGGCTGCACTTTAACCGGTCAGAAGGATGTACCACCAAAGCGATGGACGAGGCAGCAAGGGGTGGCCACCTCGAGGTTGTGAAGTGGCTGCATGAACACAGAACTGAAGGATGTACAGTCGGTGCAATGGATTCCGCAGCAGGTGGAGGCCACCTGGAAGTTGTGAAGTGGCTGCACGAAAATCGTACTGAAGGGTGCTCGAGAGACGCCATGACGTTAGCAGCTGAAAGCGGACACCTGCGAGTGCTCCGATGGTTGCACGAGAATCGTACGGAGGGCTTCACAACGGGGGCCACGGTTAGCCCTGCCGCGGTAGGAAACTTCGAGCCCGCGTTGATTTTGCACGGCATAGCACAAAATGGTCTTGCCAGTAGAGTTGACAGAATGGAGGAGGACGCATCCAAGGCCTGGGTAGCTGAACAGTACCGCGAGGTTGTGCGTGTTGCACTCAAAGAAGACTGAACAGTGCGGTTGACGATGCCTACACATAAAGACGTTGCCATAAATCTTGCTTCGATCGTTCCACTTCGGATTCTTCGCTGTTTGCTGGGTGTAATTGGGTTGTTGACGCTGCTGGGCCGCCTGGAGGGGCACCATTAACCTTGAGCTAAGTGACTGGGCCGTGAGGATAGCGCGGTAATTCCCGTTAAGTACACGTTACGTTGTCTGCCATAGCCTAAAGTGTGTTCTTTGAAAAGTACAGCGTAGTGATAGCTTTTTGAACGCTTCCCTGGTTGTGG
>JAIKVH010001134.1:0-10491 GCA_024679275.1 Phytophthora niederhauseri
CAACCAGTTCTGAGTTTCCAGCATCCCGAGCTGTCTCCAAAGCCGCTTCAAGAGCCTCAGGACTAAAGCCCACGTGATTCACCAAGAACTTCACCAGCTGCGTGTTTCCTGACGAGACTCCACGCGCTAGTGCCGCTGCATCCCACATGATCAAGTCGCCCATGTCGTCGTTCTCCTCTCCTACAACAACCGACAGCATCCCCGACGGTGCAGCAGCTTCTGCTTCTGCCGGCTCATCTTGCGCAGACTGTGCCACTTCCTCCCTCAACGTATCAATGAGCTCCATCATGTTGCAGAGCGTGCCTCGCGGGTCGCATTCGAGCAACAACTCCACGATCTCAAAGTGCCAATTCGACAGCGCTAACCGAAGTAGGCGGGGGTGGTGCACCCCGCAAGCCGAGATTACCGAGCAGTACGACAGGTAGTGCGGCAGTAAAATGTCCGTGATGTCAGCGGCTCCATTAGCGCAGGACACCTCCAGCGCCTGCACTACCGCGTCCCAGCGCGTCTCGTTACCGTTCGAGAACCTCCCGCCGGCCAGAAGCTCCTTCACAATCTGGAAATGCTGGTTGACTGCTGCTTCAATCAGGCACTCGGCTTCCACCGCGTCGATGTTAGGGGCTGGAATGCTGGTTGACTGCTGCTTCAATCAGGCACTCGGCTTCCACCGCGTCGATGTTAGGGGCTGGATCATCGTCAGTAGCGATGTCCCTGAGCAGCAGCGTCACCATGGGGGTGTGGCCGATAATCGACGCTGCCAGAAGGAGCTGCGGCCGCAAAGCTCGTGGAGACGTCGTGAAAGTGGCCGATAATCGACGCTGCCAGAAGGAGCTGCGGCCGCAAAGCTCGTGGAGACGTCGTGAAGCTCGCAACGATCCTGGTTAGCCACTCGATCCGCTCTTCGTCCTCCTCCTGGTCTGATTCACTGGACGGGATCTCTGAGGCCAGCAAGAGGAAGCTCCTGGCTCGGTCCTCTGCAGAGAGCTCGGTTAAGTGATTGAGGAACTCGTTTACTACCGGTCGGGTGCTTTGGGCTTCCAGCGCATCCACTAGTCGGACATTTCGGTCGCGAAGGTCCTTGTACGTGTCGTCCCGGTAGAGCAGGCGGACGAAACTCGGGTGCGTGTAGACGTTTGCGGAATCCTCGGTTAGAGTCACGACGTCCTCGTACGCTGGAGCGCAGAGTTGCGAGATCCATGTGATGTATTCCGATGTCTTGACGTCGCCTTCGACCGCGTCGAGATAATACTGGACGCGCTCGGGAAACCCAACGAAGCATTTGATGCGCTCTTCCGCCCTACGCGGCAACTCGGTGCCGCTCATATCGACTCGAAGTGCACTATACGAACACTCACCTGCTCGTCTCCCTAAAAGGCGATAGCAGTCTAAAACATTTGAGCTAAACATAGTTTTTTTATTTGGGGGGGGGGGGGGGAAACCACTTGCCACCATTCCACCTTCGTGCTATTCCTTCGCGCTAACACACTTAAAACCATTGTCCTGGACACTTGAGTCGCGTCTAGTGCAGCAACGGGTAGTAGGCGTCGTCGGCCATCTGCGCAGAGTGCGAAGCCACCGCTCGGCGACGCACGACCACAAGCGCCACCACAGCAATCAGCGTCGTGGCGCCCAGCAGGGCCACAGCTGCCGGGTGTTCCTGGGCCGTCTCCTGCAGTAGCACAGCCGCGTAGTAGCCGTAGTCACTCGAGTACGCGTTCTCGGCATTCGGCTCGCAGCGCATGATGTCGGCATCGGTATCCGGCAAATCGAGCAGCGCGACGCACGAGATCTCCGTGTCACCGCAGCCCTGGCAGCACGGCTTCTCGCCCGTCTCGACGATCGTGCACTTGTCGTCGGCCTTGATCACGGTACCCCCGCACGCTTCAAACAATCCTGCCTGGTCGTCGCCAGCGCACGCGTCGTACTCGCACTTGGCGTCGGGGGCGTCGAATGCCGGGCCCTCGCATGCCGAAATGGAGAAGTCCCGCTCGCACGTCTCCGTGCGCTCGTTCCCACTGTACAGCTTGTACGTGAACGTGCAATTCACGTGGAAGCCCGTGGCAGCTTCAGTCGTGGCCTGGTTGAGCATCGTGACGGCGAACCGACTCACGATCTCGGGCGAGTCTTCGTCCACGCTCAGGATCGTCGCGGGGGTGCGGCCTTCCAGCGCACCGGAACACACGACCTCGGACACCTTCATGCGTAGTTGGTCACGGGAGTACTGAAGCCCAGCGTTCGGGTGGAAGTCGAAGGTCAGCTCGGCAAAGTCGCTGCCCGGGTACGCGCACATGCCGGGGCCGATCGGCAGCCTAGAAGGTCAGCTCGGCAAAGTCGCTGCCCGGGTACGCGCACATGCCGGGGCCGATCGGCAGCCTGGACACGGACGTCTGGTACCACATGTCGTTGAACTTCTCGCACACGCTCACAGGGCTGTTGACGTGCAGGTGGACGTAGAAGAAGAAGCGGCGCACCAGACCGCATTGTGTCCACGACTCCAGAACGATCTTGGTCTCCGGGTTGGAGAAGGTCAGCATGGCGTCGTTGTCGTACACGACCTCGTCGTAGTGCGTGTGCTTGTCGGTCTTCCAGAGCTGCCACGACTCGTCCTCCGCGACGACCTTGAAGCGCCAGAACACGTAGTCGGTGGCGTCTGCATCCCCGTACGAAGGCGCAAAGTTGAGCTGCTCCGTCGTGTCGATGAGCTCCGACAGACGAGCGCGGAACTCGCACTCGCCGTCGGCTTCACCAAACGCAGTGCAGTCGAGGGAGCGGTGGATTTGAGTCACGGTCTGGTAGGCCTCGTTCTCCACGTGTTCGAGCACCGATTCGGATTCGGCCTTAGCCTCCTCGGTGATGGATGCAGTCACGGTCGCCAACGTGTCGCCGTTCATGACGAGGCACTGCTTGAACGAGCACTTCTGATCAATGTCACCGTCGCAGGACCGCACGTCAAAGTCCGAGCCGCAGCGGTAGTCCGTCCACCACTCCTTGAGCGCCGTCTCCATCTTGCAGCACCGCGTGCACTGACCAGCGGGCACAGGCTCAGCCGTGTTGTCGCACTCGTCGTTGTCATTGTTGGTGGTGGTTCCCCTACGAGTGTTTCTGCGGTTGTTGCCCTTCACCAAGGGGTTCTTCTTCGCCCTCTCGTTGTGCAGTAGATCCTCGAGCACTTTGGTCTTATCAAAGCACTCACTGGCTTGGCCACTTCGGCGGTCCTTGTAGTCCTTGTCGAAAAAGTTACGCCGACTGAACGACTCGGAGTCGCACCGGTTGTCCACACTGCAGGCGTCGTTGGTAGCCTTCTTGGCGAAGTCGAAGTACTGCGAGGCGAGCTCGTTGGCCTTGTCCAGGTTCGCTTCCGTAAGCTCAGCCGAGTCCGAGCAATGAACGGGGTCAGCAACATCGTCGCAGAAGCTCTGCGGGCAGGGCGTCGTGGCCTTCGGGCGGTTGTAGTCCACAATAACGAGACAGCCCGAGCACGTCGCGCTGGAGAAGTAGTCGTACGCGCTCACCTCGAGGCTGTACTTGCCGAAGGATGAGAACTCCATGTCGTCGATCTTGGCTGCACCTTCCGTCTGGTAGTCCTTCCACGTGCTCACCTTCTCGTAAACGGCCGAGTCAGGCAGACCCGTCACCAACGGAGTAAACCTCGACGCCTTGGAGTCGATGCCCACGAGCTCAGCGAACGTTAGCGGTAACGAAGCACCGTAGCTGAGGATACTGCGAATATCGCGCCCCTTGTACTCCGACTGGTGCTCACGCTCGGCCGATAGCTCGATACGCGGGTTCAAATTCCCCTCCACGGTGTTGTCGCGCTTGTCCGCGACGTAGCCGTCGCTTGGGAACGGCACGGGCAGCCCCCACTTGGTGGCCACGCCTTTGAACGAGCACACCTCCTCGTCGGTCTCCACCTCGTGCTTGAAGCCGTCAACCTGAGCCCAGACACAGGGACAAGTCTCGTCGTCAACCTTGTGGCACGCAGGACGGCCGTAGTCGTTCTCACCGAGCTCGTAGCCAGCGGGACAGTTGCAGAAGCACTGACGGCCGCCGTATGCGTCGAGGTAAGTCACGGGGACGCCCCCGTCCAGGTTCGCGCAGTGCAGGGATCGAGTCACCGTGAACGGGTTGTACATGAAGAGATCCACCGTCTCCTCCAGGTGGATGCAGTTCTCGAACGTAACCGTGAACGGGTTGTACATGAAGAGATCCACCGTCTCCTCCAGGTGGATGCAGTTCTCGAACGTGCCCTCGCAGTTGGTGCCGCCATTGCAAATCTGGAAGTTGAACGTGTTGGACACGTGCGCGTTCCTCTCGAACTGCATCACCTCGCCGTACGACACCTCCCCCGTCACGAAGGAGATAACAGCGATGGGCAAAAGAGTCACGTCCTCATCCGCCAAGTTAACGGCAGCGCCGAGACTGGGGAATGCCTGCAGACGCTGGAGGTCGTTTGGCTGCACTTGGTTGGCGAGTAGCATTGGTGCCGTGGTCTCTGGTGCGGTCGTGTCTGGAGCGGTCGTGTCGAGTTCGTCCGCAGGTTCGGGCCCGCCTTGGTTCTCCATGGCCGGGTCTTGAATGCCCCGCTTGTTCTTCTCGCTGCGCTCCTCGCACGCGCCGGGCACCATCGTCGACTGGAAGGTGATCGCGAGGTCCCCTCCGTTGCTTGTGGTAGCAATGTTGGACTTGATTTGATCCACCCATTGCTCCACAATGCCTAGAGACGTATCGTCCAAGCACTTGGAGAAGGCCAGCACCACCGTCACTTCGCCGTCGTTCTCGACGGATTCGGACTCGGTGCACGCGATGTGGCCGTCGGGGCCGAGGATGTCCGCGTAGTCGTCGTTCTTCAGAGCGTGAGCTGCCAGCCCCTCCGAGATCAACATGGGGCCCGGGAGGTCGAAGGACGCTGCGGCGAACGACACGCTGCGTTCTCTGCTCTCAGCTAGCAACGATTGCTTGACGCCCAAGGACGCGCGCATTGCCGATATCCCAAGTGGGAGCTGGAAAGCGCCCGAGGCGAGCACCCCCAGCAGTAACTTCATGACAAACGGATCGAACCGATGGCGATGGGGTGTGACCGCTCACTTGTTGAGCTCCTTCCGAATGTGAAAGTGGCGGGCAAGATGCATGGGCAGCCCACAAGCGACACCAAGCCATGGCGTCCCTCCCAAAGGACTCATTGCCAGGGGTCTCCAGAGACCCCTGGCATGAAGATGGCGGTCGTTTTAGATCGCTAATGCCAGCGGTCGCCAAGATTTTGCGTTTCTTGTTGTCAACTTTAGTTCGTTTTGCCCCCCCGGCCCCACACACGATAGAACTGACATGACGAACCCGTTCATGGGTTAGCCCACCCAACCTCTTCTCCAAGCGAGTAAACCAAGATTGCCAACGCGAGAACAGTGGAACAGTGGAGCTGCAATGCCAAACCCGCCTACTCCTCATACCGGTATAGCGTACGATCATCTTGCAATGCCGAGCGGTACATTGTTAAACTTTCGCCGAAAGACAGAACACCACAATTTCACGGCCCAACATGTAATCCCCCGAAAACGATATCGCACAACTTGGCTAAGCGTGGCTGCGGATGGAGGGTATCGGATCTCAATTAATCACGGAGGCACCATCAAAGCTTGGTAACATGCTTTCGCTTGGCAGGCACAGAGCTTGTTGCCATCGCTCATACCTGACCTGGATGCACAATACATGCACCCGTTTTATTATTTTTTTTGCATGCACGGAAGCTGCCAATGTTTCACTTCAAGGGCTTGGTCGCCGCCTCCACCAACTTGAAATTCTCCACCATCGCCCCCTTCAATTGGTCCAGCAGCAACTTCATTCTGTCTTTTCCATTTTGATGGTCATTCTCCAGGTCGGCGACGTACTCTTCCGTTTGTTGAGCTTGGCTTTCCAGGAAGCAGACCCGCCTCTGTAAACTTAGCACTTGAGTCTCGTACTCTCCACGAAGCAGCAATGTCGCTTGGCGATCTGCACTCAGGGCGTCGACTTTCTCCTCCAAGACTTCCACCTTGCACACCAGAGAGGCACGCTCGATCTTGTCTTGCTCATGCTGACGCGCCAGCTCGGTAGTAGTCGCGAAGAATCCCGCCAATTCCTGCTGCAGTTTGGCGGTACCAACTGTGGCACCAAGCTTCGCTTTCCCTGCCATCTTGTCGACGCCATAGTCCTCCTTCCATCGCCTCAGCGCCTTGAGCTCGCGGCATTTTTTCCCGTAGGCGCAGATAGAAATCATCGAGCTTTGGCTCAACGCCAGCTCGGGGAAATTGGCCTTCATCTCGGCCTCGATCGCTTTCCACTTCACTCCGTGGCGCAGCTCCGCCGGTTCGGTGGAGCGCCGCGTGGGCCAGTCGGGGAATGTTGACTCCAGCAGCAGCAGAAGCTCGTGCTGCGCTGGCTTCAGCTTGAACGACTTGACATCGCTGTTCTTGTATAGCTTCTGCCTTTTCTTGCCAGAGGCGGAGTCGGGCGAAGGACGCTCGTGCTGAACGCTGCTTGCAGCTTCATTGTGGTCGCCTACCACTTGGCTTGAAGGAGTGCTGAGCTCCATCGTGGTCAATGGTAAATGATGAACAAACTGCCAGCTTCGAATCCTAACGGTTGGAGAACTCCGCATGATTGCAGGGTCCCAAGACCCAGAACTTCAAATTCAACCTCAACTGTGAAGGCCAAACTTGTTAAGTTTCACCAATTTGCTACTTTCCTTTCGGCGTTCACGCTTTCTTGGTGCAGCGCGAAGACTACTACGACCATCGAGCTCCGGCTACCCGGCCTCGGAGGCTCGGGACGCTCAGATCTACACGACTACCGAGTACGACCTCCTGGACACTGACACCCCGGAGAACGATAACTACCTGGCCACCGAGGCGCCGGCCAACCAGGACTCCACGGCCACTAAGGCCCCGGAGAGCAGCCCCTACCACCCTCAGACGGATGCCCCTGGCACTCGTGGCCGCCTAAGCCGCGAGTCTGGCCGCAATGTCAAACGACAATCAGCTCGTTACGGCGGATCGATCCGGTCACGAGAGTGAGCAAGTAGCGAAGTCGTTGCGAGCGAGCAAGATGACAGTGTTGGCTGCTCACATTGGCTGCTCGCACAAATGCACAAGGAAATGATGCTTACGAAACCTGCCGCAATTTGCCATGGAGCTTTCCAGCAGCGTTGTAGACCGCGACCAATCGACCCAATACGATGCCGAAGCCCCCAGCCTGCGCATTGGAATCGCCAGCAGACGATATCACGAATCGCCTGCACTCCGCTGGGTTGCATGCATCTAGGCCATGACCGCCAGCGCATACATCGTCCTCGTGGTCTCCGCCAACTCGGCCGCCGACGGTATCCACGGTATGAAGAACGAACAGGCTCAACTTCGCTTTGAATGATACATCTATTACTCTGGCTGAGGCCAATTCACTTTAGGGCACAAATTAGTTGGGCGTGTCCATGCCGGCACGAACGCCACCGCGCGCGAGCAGGTCGGCGATGTCGTCCTTGTGCGAGATCGAGGAGGAGCGCACGTCCTGCACAAGGCGCTGCACCTTCTTCTCCTGCTTGAGGTACTGGAGGGCCATGTTGCCCAGGTTGCTGTCCGGCAGCGCCTCCGTGAACTGGAGGCCCTCGCGGTAGACGATCTTGCTGGCCAGGCTCGAGGCCACGATGGAGCGCAGGTAAGCCAGCGGCACGTTCTGCTGCACACGGTCCAGCGCCAGCTCGCGGAGCTTGGGCGGCAGGTGCTCCTCGATCAGCGTGAACAGGATCTGCTGGTCGGCCTCGCACACGTCGTCGAAGTGGGCCAGGACGGCGTCGTGCACGCGCGTGATCGCGCGACTGATACGCTCGCTGGCAGGAGGAAGCGCCGACGTCGGGTCCTTCTTGTACTCACGGAAGAGCAGCTGGGCCTCCACGCGCGCCAGAGCACGCAGCTTGTCGACGACTTCAACGACCAGCTCGTCCTTGACAGCCAGGAACTCGTCCGTCTCCAGCAGCATGCTGGCCACGATCTCGTACGACGAGCACACCACACCGCACTTGTTGGCCGAGCTGTCCTTGACGATCACCACGCCGGCGTTGTCGAACAGCAGCTGGCGAGCCTCGGGCGTGATGAACAGGTTGGCGCCCTCCACAATCAGACCCGAGGAAGGCTTTCCGTCGGCGTCCAGGTAGTCGCGCCAGTTGTTCTCGTTGATGGTGTTGGGACGGCCACCAGCGGGGATGAACAGGTCGCTCTTAACGCGGTTGTGCATCGAGTTACGGGCGCGAATGCCCTCCTGCGTGTTGATGTCGTGCTTGACACCAGTGGCCGAGACCTTGGACGCGTCGAAGCTCGACAGCGGCAGCGACTCGTGCACCAGACGCAGCAGCTCCGTCATGTCCAGGCCCTGCGGGTCCTCAACAACTCCCGTGCCGTCGCAAATGCCGACAACGCGGAGGTTGTTGCCGTACTCGCGGTGCAGGATCTTGATAACGTTGCCAGCAACGTCACCGTCAGTTCCGCCCGTGATCTTAACCGTGAACGGCTGCTTGGTGGGGTCGATGTTCTGCGAGCGCAGCGCAACATCGGCGAACACAGCCACACCCTCGCTGGTGACACCGTACACCTTGTGGTTGAAACCAGCTTCAGGCTTGGAGCTGATGAAGGCGCGCGGGATCGGGTAGCCGCGGTAGGCAGCACGGTTCGTCATCCACGTGATGTCCTCCGGGATGATGTTCTCATCCGGGCCGAGGTAGATGAGCTCGTCCTGGCCGTAGTAGTCCACGATCTTCTCCTTCACGGCCTCGTCCGTGGTGTTCAGGTCGAGCAGCGCGTCCGAGAAGGCCTTGACACTCTTGCGGATGATGAAGTCACGCGGGGCAACGTCGCCAACGGGACCGACGATAGGGTCGCACAGCACGACAGCCTTGGAACCTCCCTCGGGAATGTCCTTGTTCTTGAGCTGCTGGGCAAAGGCGAGGTTGTACGCCTCGTTGTACTGGCGGGCGCTCTCAAGGGCGTGGGCGTCCGTCGAGCTCGGGTAGACCATGCGGAGGCCACCGCGAGCAATGTCACGGAAGCGCACGTGGAAGCCCTTGAAGCGACGGCCGTAGATGAAGAAGACGCCGTAGGGCGTGTCCTTGCCCACGGTGCCGTAGCCCATGACCTTGGGGTCCATGCGCAGCGACAGCGCGTAGCGGTCGCGCACGAACTTGTTGGTGCGCAGCGTGCCACGCACGGCGTCCGCCATGCTGTTGAGCAGCAGGATGGCGTCCTCGTGCTCGCAGTTGCGGCGGATCTCCTTCTTCAGCTCGTTCACGGTCGCGTCCTGCTCGGCGTCCGCCATGGGCTGTTCGCGCTGAGGGTCAAACTTGTCGAGGAAGAAGTCGGCGATTCGAGAGGCCAGCGGCAGGTGCTGCTCGTGCTCGAGCGTCTCCATGATGCGCGTGAGCGAGTACGCGAACGGGTCCTTCTTGGCCAGCACACCGTGCAGCATGTTGCCGTAGGCGTAGATGAGCTCCGAGCGCGAGAGGCCCAGGTCCGGGTGCTGCAGCGTCAGGTGCACTGGGCGGTCGTCCACCCACTTGAGGTACTTGAGGTTGCCCGAGATCTTGGTCCACTCGAACTGGAAGTCCTCCTTCAGGGCCTCCTGGCTGGGCTGCACGAGGATGCGGATCATGGCGACGTGGCCGTTGTTCTTGGGGTCCTTGACCACGTCCAGGTGGGCGCGCATGACGTTGAGGTTGCACAGGCCGAGGTACGTGGCCGCCTTCTGCATGAAGCTCTTGGGGATGACGTTGGACGCCGCGATGGTCAGCATCGTCTGGGGCACGCCGCTGCTGGCGAGCTTGTTCTCCTCGCTGCGGGTCTCCCACTTGTGCTCGACGTCCACGGCGACGCCCTCGGTGCCGCGCACGCGGCTGAAGAGCTCCATCTGCGACGCGAGGCGGCGCGGGTTGCTGAACTGCACGTACATGGTGTTGCTGTGGTTGAGGAACGTGTCCACGGCCTCGGGCTCGAAGTGCGGGCCCGGGGCGGGGTAGCTCTGGTCGCCGGCGTACTTGCCGGCCTGGATCTCGGCGCAGAAGCGCTGGATCGTGGCGCGCGCGAGCTTCTCGTCCTCCGTCTGGTTGAGGAAGGGCTCCTGCTGGCCGAAGCGGAAGATGTCGAGCCCCAGCGAGTCGTCCAGCGCCGTGAAGATCTTGACGCGCGCCAGCGTGGCGCCGTCCACGGTCTGCGGCAGCTGCTCCAGCACGTTGGCCAGGCGGCCGGGGAAGTTGGCGCCCGAGCGGAAGTGCGAGAAGACCTTCTGGTCCCCGGAGCGCAGCATGACCTCGGGCTGCTGCGCGCCCACGAGCGCCGTGATGGCGTTGAGGTGCTGGATGCGGTCCTCCTCGTGGATGGAGCGGAAGTAGGCGGGCGGCATGTTCTCGAGGAACCACGGCACCGTCTTGCCGGCCGACTCCTTCTGGAACTTGTCGAGCGCGCGCAGCATCTCGTCCTT
>JAIKVH010001137.1:0-10485 GCA_024679275.1 Phytophthora niederhauseri
ACCACCGTAGCTTAACGGCAGAGCGCCCTGCGTGCAGGGAGACGGAGGTCCGACTCCTCCCGGTGGTCTATTTCAGCTCCAAGCCCGAAAGGTCGCGCGTCGGTTCAAGCGTTCGCAGCTCAGTGGTCGATGCTCTCTCCGGTGGTCGAAGATGGCTCGGTGTTCGACGAAGGGATGCTGTGAGTGGTGCGGTTGAGCGGCAGCGCAGCGTTGCAGGCGAGCAATGAAGTTGCATAAGAGTGGACAGAGGTGCTAAGAGTGCAATACATGGAAGTGAGTGTCATTCTGGGCCGGCTTATCAGTATTCTATGTTTAAACAATAGCTTCCTCGTAGATGTTGCTGGCCTCCTCGATGTCTTTGCCAGCGTCAAGTGCATGCGTGGCAACGTCATGAGCGCGCAGGAGCAGGACGAAGGAGCCCCAGTCGGGGCCTTGGTGTGTTGGCATAGCCACGGTCTCGGGAACGATAGGACCAACATTGTAGCCCAGGTTTGCCTTGCGAAATCCTGCCTTGATCGTCTCCGCAAACGATAGGACCAACATTGTAGCCCAGGTTTGCCTTGCGAAATCCTGCCTTGATCGTCTCCGCAGACAGGTCGGTCCACGCATCCATGATCCATGCCACCAAGTTAGCCCGTGTAGGTGGCACCATCTTGAACGCCACCGCCATGCCCGCTGAGCGAAGTTGGCGGGTGAGAAACTCTACCCATTCGTGCCGGAGCCGCGCCTTGAAAGGTTGGTTCCAGGCGACATCTGCGGGCTGGCACACGTAGGTGTATCCTGGAGGGACCTTCATCAGCTCCACGTTCAGCAGCCTCGCAAATACCAGCACGTCCTTACGCCAGTGACCTGAAAAATCGTCCCATAGAAGGAGGACGGGCTCATGCATGTTAGCTCTCCCTAGGAAATGGTAGCTGAGGAAGGCGATGGACAGCTCACTGTTCCACCAAGCTGTAGCGTTACCATAGATCTGGACGCCACGCTGCAGTGGCTCGAGCGTTGGCCACAGCTGCCGACCAAACCCATGACGCAGCACACAGTTCTCCCTTGCGACTTCCGCAACCTTGGATGGCTTCGTCTTAAAGACGAGGAATGGGTCGTACTTGTTGCCATCGCTATCTCCCAGGAGCATCGTCGTCACGCGCTCCTTCGACTTCCCGCCACAGCGAACCCACACAGTTTTGGCACCATGCCCCGCTACTGTCTGGGTGGGGATATACTCATAGTTGACGCCTGCGCATAAAGTTAGCTGTTGTCGATCCAAACCATACAATAAAATGAAAACTCACCCGTTTGGTCTGCGTTGAACACTTTCGTGATCTTGAGCGCCTTCATCTTCTCACGCACTTTGGCGCTGAACTCCTCCGCTTGGGCAACAGCATCAGCTGGTGTCGTCTGGCCGATCCGTGTCCGGCGACGAATGGCAAGACGATGCCGACGTAGGAAATGCTTGCGCCAGCTCCACGTCGCCGTGAACGCACCGAGTGGTAAATCACAGCCACGGTACATCTCGATGGCCCGAAGTTTTAGCATCAACGCTGTAACGGGCACGCCTTCACCGCGAAGGCAGTTAATCCACTCAACCAACTGCTCTTCGGCCACAGCGGGTAGCGTGGCACCCATTCCACGGCTCCGACCACGGCAGTGCAAACGAGAGCCGTTGGAGCACTTCGCCTCGATGGTGGATCGAACCGCCTTCCAGGCGTAGAACTGGCGCTTCTTGCTGCGTACTTGGGCTTGCGTCAGGTCTGGGTGGAAGTGCGTGACGGTTTCCGCCATGGTGGCCTTGTCTAGGTATACCAAAACCTCGAGTTTGCGCTGGTACGAGACAGCGGTTCGCTTAAAAAGCTTCGGCTGCGCCCCCTTGCCGGTCGTGCGCTTTCTACCTGTCTTTGCCATTGCTGCTTGAGTCAAATTGCGTTGTGAGCAAAACTTAAGGAAATACCGAGCTTGTAGATGTAATGGTTGGCAGCGAGTATGAGTTATGAGTTCGGTTCAACCGTAAAATACATTGCTGGCTGTCGTCGGTAGCGACTTATGATATCAGATTTACCGTAAATTACTCTGCGATTTATGACATCAATTTGTGCGACACGGAAAATGCCTCACACGTATTGGCTCACTTGAGGTGGGCTTTATGATAAATGTACGAACAATGATTTCAACGATGCGGTAACGTATTGGCTCACTTGAGGTGGGCTTTATGATAAATGTACGAACAATGATTTCAACGATGCGGTATGCACACTCAAACAGCAAAATATGTCATATCTGTATGAGATATTTAGGCTTTTGGATATGTACAGACTTGAGAGCATTACACCCACCGGAGCTACGAGCAGCAATTTATCGTTTTTGCTCGCGTTCACGAGTGAGAACGTTTAGTTGTAGTCTGAAATGCGTATTTACATTTAGGTTTAGATTTTGAAACAAGCACAATGAACAGATCAAGAATTTGGCAAACTCCCCCGCCGAGCGAAGCGAGGCGGGAGGCCCCACGTGCTGCATTGATGAGCAAATCTGTTTAGAGAGCCCCGCTTGCGGGGCTCCGCTCGGCTTGTTTATTCATAGCCGCGGAAGGGCTATCCGACGCGTTGGAAACCCTCGCAGCATCGTTCATCGTATCAACTCAATATTTTTGACAGGTAGATTTTCATTACTTATCAACTACGAGCTCCAGCCCTGCAGTGCAAGCGGAACTCTTATCGATCTAAAAGGGATACCGACAGCGCAAGCGTGTTGCTGCATCCAAATTAGAATGGATCTGAAGGTTGAAGCGCCTGTACCCATCGATCACCGAACCACAGTATCCTCCAGGTCAGTTACTATGGCAACATATTGCTAACGCTTGACGGCCTCTGGGCTTTCCCGGCGCCTCGCCCCCCTTTCCGTTCGAGAAAGAAATTGTAATGGGCTTCCTGCCTGCTGTCGATATACATGTATAAGTTGCCGTCCACGACGCGATAGCAGGCCATTAGCTTCAGCCACTCGTGAACCGTAGTAGCATTGCCACCGTCAGCCTTGAGCGCGGGCTGCTTGGGAGCCGAAGTTGGGACCCAGCTGAGTCGAGAGGTGACCCGTTTAGCCATCGTTGAACCCACTGCCCTGGTCCAAGTCGCACGTGGCGCGATGGTGGTGGCTTCAAAGGCCAGCGCTAGTTAGTAGCAGCATAGAGTGGGGGCAACCAACGCCCGCGGTTTCTGCCGGAGCAGGTCTAACGAGCTCGACAGCCCATTAAGACCGGGCGGGCGCCACCCGAATCGGATTCAGACAGCTCGACAGCCTCGGCGCCGGCGTCGTCGCTAGCACAATGGTATTCGGCATTCGAGGCAGCGCCTGATCGTGCCGCTCGCCACGCATCTAACCTACAACATTAGATTAGGTGCCGTGGAAGCATAGAAACCATAAAAATGCACTTACTTAGTAGATAAATGCGGCAGTAGAAAACCAAATCTACTGAGTTTGTGTATCTCGCGGGTGATTTGTCTGAAGCGACTGGCTCTTCGGCCTCTTGAGGGAGAGAGGAAAGACGAGAGAAACAACCAGGCGGCACCTGGTCTACAGCGCAATAAACCGCTCGCCGCCCAGAGAGAGCTGAGCGCGCGCAGCCCACACGCAGGCAGGTAGGAAGGAGGAGGAGACTCGTCGTCGTCGGGAGCACAGTGGGCGCGGCCGCAGTCCACCGTACACAGGTCCATACAGACAGACAGATCACACAGGGCAGGCAGGCACGACCAAACTGGCGGCTGACAGCGACGCGCGCGGGCCGAGGAATGCCAAGATGCCCCCCGGCGCCATCGGACGACTGAGAGGCGGCGGAGCAGGAGCTCGGGCGGGGGCGCTCGTAGCGATGGCGGGGGCGACGCTGCTGCTGCTGGGCGGCGCGGACGCGGCCATGGACGACTTCCCCGCGAGCCTCGCGTACAAGTGCGAGAACAACAGGTGCCTCTACACGACGGACACGACGGGGACGCTCTTCACGGACCCCGTGGACTGCGTCAAGCAGTGCCGCACCTCGGACCTGCAGAGCGTGGACGAAGGCAGCGACCTCTCGGACGTGGCCAGCCTCTCCGTGGCCTCGTCGCTCAACGGCACGTGCGCCAACTGCTCGCTCGTGGCCACGTCCACCTACAACTTCCCGCAGATGCTCGAGACCTTCGACCTCACGGCGGCGTCCGTGGCCGCGTCCTCGTGCAACTTCACGTGCGAGATCACGCTGGACACGCCGACGCTCTGGGTGCTGGAGGGACAGGCGTCCGACTGCTGGGCCGGCACGACCGACACGCCCGTGGAGTGCTCGAGGGACGGCAACGCGACCGTCATGTCCCTGGACGCCGACGCCTTCGCGGTGCTCATGGCGGTGCACAACAGCTACGACTTCGTGGTGGACAATGTGACGACGAGACTGGGGCCAGGCACGTTCTCGGAGGACACGACGATGTCCATGAAGTTTGAGGGAACAGGGTGTCTCGCGTCGAGCAGCGACACACAGCAGCAGGCCTTCCAGGTGGACTTGACGTCCAGCTCGTACCAGCTCATTGGGTCATTTACGAACACAGTGATGGAGGCGGAGGACCCCACGATTATGGACTCCACGTCGGTGACGCTTAGCGTCACTAGCGGCGCGGTGCTGAGCGCAGGCGCGTTCTTCTTGCTGCGTGTCGCGAGCGACAAGGAGGACGAGTTTGGAACTCTGATCACCAATGTGACCACCGCGTCCATGCTGCTGCCGGACTCCGAGAGCTCCTCTGCGGTCGACCTGGATTTGTTTGTTGGCGCATCGAATATCTCCTTCACGATTCCGGATTCTTTTACAGGCAGCATCCAGAACGGAGACACAGTCAACATTTCTTTCCGGACATTCCAGAACCCGGCAAACAGCTCGGTTGCTATTGACAAGGTGTATCTCTCGGCGTACCAGGGCCTGGCTTCGGCTGTGGATAACTCGCCCATCCAGTTTTACGATCTGGACGATGCCAGTCGATCGCTCAAGGCCGCCCCGCTGGACATTATTACCGTGGTGGTGTACGGCGCGTGCTTTTTGTTCTCGCTGGTGATTATCAGGTGGCACGGCTTGCCGTTGACGGTGAATACGCTGTGGACGGATTTGGTGGCGATCACTGCGCTGTTTTCGTTTGCTGCGGCGACGGGTGGATACCTGGTGTGGGTCATTCAGCCCTCGAAGGCCTATGTCCACTGGTACACTGCTCAGTACTTTTTCAACACCGCGATGATTCTGTCGCTGTGTTTCCATTGGGCAACTGTGCTGTCGTTCAAATGCTTCAAGAAGCTCAGCTTTACGTCTCCAGTTGTCATGGCGTACGTTTTGATCAATGCGTGCGTGCTGGCCTTCATTGTCGTGGTGTCGGCTATGGCGGAAGAGAAGCTGGAGTGCGTCTACGACGTGAAGTCCACGGCGTGCTCGTCTGAGGAAGAGTGCGCACTTTCAATTGCAGCAGAGGGTAAAATTGTGCGTTCTGCCATTGAAGAGTGCGATATGGAGGCATTCTACCTGGCTTTCGGTACTGGATTTATCGTCTACACACTGATGCTGATGATTCTGGGCTGCATGGTGATGAGCCGTGGACGAACGTTGATGCTGAACGAGGACCCGTCCGACGCACGCATCCGCAAGTCTCTTACGATTTTCTACGCTATCATCGCTACGACGTGCGTCCTCTACGTTTCGGCTCAGGTGATTTATATCGCGCAGTATGTGTCGCACAAGGGCGAGGATAACCAGCTTTCGGATGTCGTGTGGTACATTTTCATTGTGTGGCTGCCGCACAGCCTACCACCACTCCTACTACTATTCCTGCAGTGGAACCCCAGTACGGAGAACTTCCGACAGGATGAGGCGCCCTCGGTGGATCAATCTTCCAAGGAGGACGTCTTCAACTACACACCTCGTTCTTCTACCTCGTCAAGCCACATGCCGTACTCTAAGCTGCTTCGTGACCGCTTGAGCATGGGAGAGTCGATGCTGAACAACGATGAGCCCGGCAGTCGATTGCGACTTATCGTGCGATTGAAACTTCCGGCGTCATTTGACCGCGCGTGTTTCGTGTCGCTTGATTTCTACTCGTCGAAGGAGACTATTACGTCCAGCAATTCGCTGCACAGCATCTCAACTGCGGCTGCCTGGAAATGTGTGGGAACTACGGAACCGGTCGGCGTGGCGGGAGAAACCGAGTCGGTGTTGACAACTGGCTCAACCCACGCTATTTTCCCTTTCGTTGCCGTGTTGGAAGTACCCGTAATTGGCCCAGCATCCAACACGCTACTGCGTTTTATGGTGCACGCGAGCACATTGGGTAAGCGCGATAACTCGTCGCATTATTTGGACCGTTCCAGTTCTAGCCAAGGCAGTCAGGACACGGCTTCGAACCCGCAGCTCTCGTTCCAGATGACAATGTTCCACCCTGTGCTGGAGTTTGTGACGTCGTCGCAGGCAGTATTGGATGCCGCAGCAAGCGGTCACTCGTTGAACATTCACCCGTCCGATGACCACACATGCGCGATTTTGGAGGAATTCCCGTCGCTGCAGAGCGAGATCAACAGTATCTTGATGGGCAACGCGAAGAACGCTGAGCTAAGTGTCCAGACAGTTATGATGCCAGGCGATATTTCGAACCGCGACGAGGCTTCATCTCACAAGAATATCGGTAACATCATCCGATTCTTCCAATACGATACGGAAGATGGCGGCGGCGGTCTTGTGGTGGAGGATCTGCAGGAAAGTGTTTACTCGAATGCAATTCCGCGACAGCTGATTGAGCTGATTGCAGCAGAGCGTCAGGAGCAAGCTGACCGTGCGCGCGAAGACCTGCACAACTTCCTCAACCAGAAGAAGGGCAAGCAGAACATGGGTTTCTACGGCACGCTGATCGGCCAAATCCAGGATGACACAGACTCATCACTTGCTCGCGAGTGGCTCGAGGATCGCGTACGAAGACGGAAAGAGTATGTAGCCATGCTCCGCAGAAACATCCAATACCTGGTGAATCGTGACAAGCACAAAAACTACTTCAAGGCCAGCGTTGAGAAGAAGTCGTCTGACTTGCGCTTCGTGCCGATCAACATGCACATCCAAGACCTGCTTATTGGTCCAACGAATGCTTTCATCAATGATGAGAGGAGACGATCGTCAAAGGAGGTGTCTGCATACGATTTCACGACTGTTGGTGCCCCCGCAGCACACGTCTACAAGTTCAACAAGGGCGGCATTCTTTCGTACCAGAACAGGCGCAAGAAAATGGAGGCTAAGATTGCAGAAGCTGACCTGGACCTGTCCAAGTGGCCCGAGGAAGTGCGTGAATACGATGATCTCAAATGGGACCTGCAGCTGCGTATGGATTGCGCGTTCGCTCAGGCAATGGCTGCACTGACTTGCAGTTTCGTGCGCAAAGTGGAAGTCGCTATTCAAAACCCTGACGTCGCCCGGGGTGAAGATATGCTCCGCCAATTTTCTAGTCTGGGTTTCCTCTTCCAAGTGGAGTCATTGCTGTCTACACATGGCAAAGAAATCGGCATGCTTGAAGACATGGCGGGTGCGGTGGAGCATTTGAGCTGTGTGGCGTTCGTGATCCAAGATGTTCGTGACAAGCCCATGAACCGTTTCTCCTTCCGTATGTCACGCCGTAAGGATGTGGCTGACGAAGCCGGTGTGGTGAAGGTCAATGTGTCAAACAAGACCGGTGCGAAGCGCTCTCACATCAAGTACATCGTGACGGTACAGGTCGCCACTAGCGAAGTGGAGCTACCCGAGCGCCTTGCAGGTGGGGGTGAGATCCACGTGACACCTGTCCTGTTTTCCCAGGGCATCAATGAGATGCAGACGATTGCCAACAACACCGAGCGCGCGAAGACGGAGCTGCAGGACATCATCAACTTCCGCAGTTTGAAGCCTCTCAAGTCGTTCTGCGAGAAGTACCGTCGTCTGGTGGTAGCTATGCCTACGAACGGCTTGAGCGGCCTCTCGTCATCTAGTCGAAGTCGCGCCGGATCCCATCGTTACAAGGCCATGTCTACGGACTCGACAATCACGTCGCCGCTCCATCTCTCACAGGACGAAGTGACTCAAGAGCTGCGCGCGCTTGAGGCGTGTATTAACGAAGCAGCCCAGAGCCTGGTGAAGACGAAGCGTACGGAAATTTTGAAGCGGTCCTCGGACTTGTGTCGGGAGCTGGGCGGCGGCCGTGTCACGGTCTGCAAGAGCGCCAAGGATCGTACAGCCATGTCCGTGACCTTAGAGCAGGTGCGTATCCTGCAGCGCCATCACGACCTGCCGGAGCACCGCGTCCCCGCCACCGTCTCCGTTATGCGCAGTCATGGTGTGCGTATCGAGAACGCGCTCAAGAACACGGGCAAGCGCCAGTTCGCCTTCAACAAGCTGCAGCGCTCGCTGCTGCCTGAGGAGTATCGTTGTCCTGACCAGGTGGGTGGCACGGGCAACGTCAGTTAGAGCGTGCGTGCCGCTGCCAAACGGTCAGAAGCTTAGCAAAAGTCCGCCAGGGTATACAGATCTAATAGTAATTTTTTGTGTTTCCATCTCGATCGTGTTGCTTGCCGTTGACTAGAGATCGTTAAAGTGTAGTTGTGTCACGTAGGCTAAGGACTGACTGGGGTTGAGTACCGGGCCGCTAAGTGAGCTGGACACCTCGCCTCCGTTGGCGTCTTTGGCCACAGCGGCGGCTTTAGCGAAGAAAAGCTCGGCTCCATGACGTGTTGGCGATGTTGCGAGGCGGGCGTCGGCTTCAAGCTGGTTGCGCTTCCGCAGCTTGGCCATCATCTCCTCGTCCGAAATGCCCTTCTCAGCCGCCACCTTTTGCTTCTCCGCCAACTGAACAACGCAAAAGTATGGTTAGCGTCGGGTAATGCCAAACAAAACACCGATAGACATACCTCTTTCTTGCGCATGACTTCGGCAAAGTGTCGCGAGCTGCTCATTTTGAGGATATCACGCGAGGGGACCAGTGCGCTCATGCGCTCGCCGTCGATCTCCGATCCGGTCGCTGAGACTTCAGAGCGTGCGGAATCTGGCTCGTCGTCGCTATCGGCAATTGTGATGCCGATCCGAGCTGCCATGAGTGATGCCGAAGGCAACCCCCGCGTTGATGGGCGGACACGAATGTTGTTTTCGTGCAGACGCGGATCATTATTTGTAGTTGGCGACCACATCGTGTGACCGTCTTCCAGCATTTCGAGGTGGGCGTTGTTGCCACCATCCTCGGGGTTGTTTCCTTGCGAGTTTTCATCACCAGCACCAGCGTTACCGTCACCACCAGCCCCGTCATACCCACCGAAGCTGTTAACGGACGAATTCGACTGACCCACAATTTCGAGGATTTTCGTGAGCTTGAGCTCGGCCGTAACGAGGTACCCAGCGTGTTCACCGCCCGACATCAGGGACAACATGGAGCTGGTCGGCGTCATGCCGTTGCCACCAGCCCCAGCTCCGCTTCCGGTTGCACCCGCAGCACCGCCAGCTCCAGAGCTGTTGTCCCCCATACCAGTTTCGAGCACATCGTCGAAAGCCTGTAGCCGCCGTGCCAAGCCGAACGATCCCTGTCGCACTGCTGACATGACGCCATCCAGCCGTTCGTAGGCCGACTTGTTCACCTTGAGCGTGGCCTTCGCTTGCTGGATTTCGCTCTCCAAAGTGTTGTAAACTTCGCGATTGAGCTCGATACCTCCTATGCCCGAAGCCTTGAGTTCATTCAATTCCTGTAGTACCTGCTCTTTTTCCTGTCGTACAGTGATCAATCGCTCTTCTGCGTGTGTTTTCTCCTTGTCCAAGGAGACACTGGTGGCAGCTTGAGCCGCAATTTTTTCAACAACTTCGCGCAGAGTTGAGGCCCCCATCGCAAGCTTGAGCTCGGCTAGTACCGCTTCAAAGTCGGCATTCTTCTGCGACTTGACTAGGTTTGCTGCGTGCAAGGCCTCGCTGGCACGCTCGCGGTTCTCGATGCTACGCACCAGGCGAGCTTCCTCCTCAGCTGACAAGTCTCCACGCATTTCGGCCACCATTTCCGCGCGTTCATGAGCGCGCTGCAGCCGCCAAGCCTCCATCTTTTGCGAGTTTCTAGCACGAACCTCGTGGTCTCCAAGCTCACGCGCTCTAGCTTTCCGTTCCATCTGCAGTTGCAACTGAACCTCCTGAAGGAACTGCACTGCGCGGCTCTTACCGACCTCGAGTTGTCTGCAAAGCATTTTCACCTCTTCGACTTCACGTTCGCTACTATCCACCGCTGCGGCCATACCTGTGAGCTGTGCATCCACTCGCAACTGCGTGGTTTGTAATCGTCGAATCATGTGCTCGAGCTGCCGCCGAAGATGCATTTGCTCCTCCATGCTAGCTGTGCATTGTGCAATATGTTGCTTGATCTGTATGTTTTTCTTGGATATCGGGGTATCTTGGTTCTGTATGCGGCTAAGCGTGTCGTTTTCTAACTGCAACACGCGTAGCTCATCCTGTAAAATGGA
>JAIKVH010001138.1:0-10484 GCA_024679275.1 Phytophthora niederhauseri
CTTCAACCCGATAACCACTAATATAAAGTCGCGCTTCGATATGAAGAGTCTCCATATTGAAGCGCGACTCAGGGTCCGCCCGCTTCGGTCTCCTCGTCTGTCATCAGCTTGCCAGAGGGTGGGGGAGGGGAGCTCCCTCTTTCGTTCGCGCGCATGTAGATCCCAGTCAGTCTTCGTTTCTCCGCACCGAGAAGAGAACCGATCCCTCCTAAGGCAAACAACCAGTAGCCCGCCACTTTTCCCAATTTCCCCACTGGGATTTTTGTAGCTCTGCCCCTAAAACTCGTATGAAGGCGTGCGGGGCACCGTTGTAAAGCTGAGGATCTCCACTATCTCGTTGATTTTTAATGGCTAAAGTGTGGCGGTTTAAGCAACTCAAACCCTCAATTGCGTGAGGCGACTGTTCAGAGAGGCGCAACCAGTTGGCCGCCACCTTGGCTTATCTTGCACTTTGTATCGGGCTCGTTTTACTGTGATGACTCTTAAAAGTACGATGGTTAGGGCTCCGTGGGCGCCAAACGCTACCTCTCAAACGGCTAAATCACTTATCGGAACGGATCGCGCAGTATATTAAAAGACAAAGGTTTGTGACTGGACCTCGACTTCGCGACCCACAGCTGCATCGTTGACGACGGCGTCGCTGACAAAGCGGCCCGACGCTGCATCTTTGGGCGTTGCGCCGCTGGTAACACGATCCGAGGCTGCTGGACGCGACTGGCGCGACTGCTTCTGACGCTTAGCAGGTGGGGGCTTTTCGCTTTGACGTGACGAACGTTTCCGTGGTGCTGACTTGGTCTTATTTCTTGGTTTCTTAGGTGCATTCGCTGCCGCCATGTCCTCCAAGTACTTTCGCGTCAGCAACTGCCCGGCGACTGTGACGCGCTTCTTGCCGGTTGCCGGTTTTCTTGGAGGTGGGAGCACTAGGATCGTGTCTTGCACCACAGCCTCAACCTGCGACTACGTGTGCTGCTCCAACCCTTTTGGGACCCCGTTCCTCTTGAACTCATTCAGACACTCCATCATTCGCTCATGGGTGAGCGGGTACAGGCCACATCCCTTAAAGCCTGCCTTTATGTTTGCAGAGAAATTGCAGCTTCGCCAAGCATATCCCGCCACTTCGACCGCAGTAGCCTTAGGGATGGAGAATTCGTTGGTCGCATCACTAACGAAAAGTTCAATGAACGCTCTCAGTTTGCTTTTGAAGGAACCGAAAACAGCGACATCAAGCGGCTGGAATAAATGGGTTGCGTTCGCAGGGAGACAAACCAGCATTATCGCGAGTTCGTCGGCCATATCCACGACTTCAACGGAATAGTGAGAGGTACAACCATCCATGATCAGTAACAAAGGGCGAGTAACTGACACCGGCACGCTCTGAGAGAAAAACTTCAGCCACTTAATGAACAACCAATTGTTCATGAACCCTGATTCCGTAGTCGTCACAACAGCGCCGAACTTGTCCGTGTCGAGAATGGTTGACTCAACAGACTGCCCAGGAAAAATATAAGCGGGAGGGACAACGAAACCAGCAGCGCTACCACAAGCCACAATAGTCATGTGGAACGAAGTGGTTATCTCCGTGCTCCAAACATTAGACGAACCACGAGCAGCCACCACGGACTTAGTTTTCTTTCGCGACTGAAATGCTGTTTCATCAACATTAAAGACGCGAGATGCGTCCAAATCCTTTTCTTTCATGACTTTATCCAGCGTTTCAAACAACAAATTGACGTGCTCCTCGCTGACATTGTTGCGGACCTTGCTAATCGCTTGGGCAGTTCGGTTTGTCAGCTGTGGATGGCGCTCCATAAAGCGAGTGTACCATCCACCCGTCAGGGGCTTGCCAGAAAGCTGCATCGAGATTTCACTGGCGCGACGGACGATGGTCCCACGAGAAACAGGATGTCCAACTTGTTGACGGGCTATGATCCACTCAAAAAGACTTTCCTCAGCTTCCTCCGGGAGAAGTGGAGGTGGTCCATGACGTCGCGGTTCTTGTCTTGTCCCCTCATGTGCTCGCTTGACGTTGTCTGCCAGCGTTTTGCGAGGAACGCCAGTTTCTCTGGCGACTGCGAGTACTTTGCCACCAGCCATCACCCGCTCCACCGCGTCGTCAAGATCCTGGGCGGAGTACGTCTTCTCCCCCATCGTGCAAATTTGACTATGAAAGGCGCGGATGTGACCTGAGTTGGCGCGCGCGCGAATATAATGTTGTGCAGGAAGGGCGCCAAAACCACTTCAACATGCATTTCATCCAATCATAGCATTACGGTGCTCTCATTGGCTACTGAAGGTGTTCAGGGCGGGAAGGGTCGTGCATGCATGCCAACGACGCCAAAAGGCTGTTCCCGATACAAAACAACAGGAGTGGCGGCCAACTGGTTGCGCCTCTCTGAACAGTCGCCACTTGCCTTGACGTGTTTGAGTTGCTTAGCTTGCAGAGCATTTGCTGTAAAAATTCAACGAGATAGCGGAGATCCTCAGCTTTACAACGGTACCCCGCACGCCTTCATACGAGTTTTAGGGGCAGAGCTAACGTCTTAACAAAAATGTATGAGATCGCCGCCTGTATAAACTTGCGTTTCCCTCCATTATTTTTATCTGATATGAGGTATGCACATGCAAGTAAGTGAAGGGAGTTCACGAAAGGCTTCTGGTTGCCTTCCGCTCCCGGTATGACCACCGTAGATGGAGCAGGAGGAGGACACAGCGCGAGTTATATGGGGAGAAGATCGTCAGCATACATGTACCGACGTGGAAAAAGGTTCGTAGAGAATTGTAGCCTAATTTAATCGAAAACAATATAATACCACCCCAAACTGCTTGGATCACTTCGTGAAGATCAGCGCAACAGCTAACATATTACGTAGGTGCAAGTAGTTTCTAGTTTATATATTAAGGAAATAATGTACTCGAAAGTTGAAGCACTTTACTTGCTACTTTGAGGTACAGGGCGATTCCCGGATGTACTACAGGGTGTGGGCTCCTGGGGGTCGCTTCCATCCACATCAAAGATGTGCATACATATGTGCAGCTACAGAACCTGTGTGTCGCCTTGCTTAGTACAATAAAATCGACTAAAACAACCACGAACAGCAACGTTGCCTTTGAGATAGCTTGCCACACAGCTCGTTGCTGCACATTTGATGCATCTTTCGACCACACGAAAATGTTTTCGATTCGGCGCTTCCGTGGCAAACGCTCTTTGCATGATTCATTCCACGCTTACGGGGGTTGGAAGGCGAATCCTAACGATGTGTGTGCGATCTGTTTGGTTCAAGAATGGGTACAGTAGTAGTGGTAATAGCACTAGGTATTATCCATGTTTTTACTACTACAGTACTGTAGATCCAATTAATTAGTACTACAAATGCTCCAATCTCAGAGCTATAGTAGTAATAGTAGTGGTGGTGAGAATATGACAACTAACGCTACTAATCGAGATTACTACCAAGCCATAAGTACTAAAACGAGTACAGTAGTTCACAGTTGCCCGCCAACCAAACGTCAGAATTGACCCGAGTTGGTGATGGGGAAGACGCCCGTGGCCACACGCAGCAGCGCGCGCGCCGTCAAGGAGCGGCAACTGGCGCTGGTCGAGGAGCCCGGACGCGAGCTGCAGGCCGTGGGCTCGCGCGAGCTGCAACTGGACGACGACTGGGAGGAGCGCCTCAACCTGCAGGTCAAGATCATGTACGGGCACAAAATGGCTGCACCTCGTTGTGACTACAACCCTTCATTTATATTGCCAAGGCGCTAATAGAGATGTGTTGTTGGATGGTTTTGCAGGAATGTGGTGGGCACGGTGGACCTCAAGACGCCGCTGGACTTGAAGACGATTGCGCTCCATGCGCGCAATGCCGAGTATAACCCCAAGGTGCGGCTAGAAGAGGAAAGGTGTTGCAATGTTGCAGCAGTTTGTGGGGAGAATTGACTTTATTCTTGGTGTATTTTGGCAGCGCTTCTCGGCGGTGATCATGCGGCTGCGTGACCCCAAGACGACGGCGCTGATCTTCGGCTCCGGAAAGGTGCGTTGGCTGTTTTCGTCATGGGCAATGGTATTGAAGTTGGTGTGTTAACGTTAATTTGCATGAACTGCCATTATAACAATGCTGCAGATTGTCATCACGGGCGGCACTAGTGAGGAGAGCTGCCGGTTAGCAGCGCGCAAGTTCACGCGCGTAATACAGGTCGGTAGAGCGGGCATGGTGTGATTTGGTAGTCGAACGGGTGCTGACTTTGCCTATCATCGGTTTAGAAACTGAACTTCCCGGCCAAGTTCACCGAGTTCAAAGTGCGCAACGTGATGGGAACGTGCGATATCCGCTTCCCGATTCGGTTGGAGGGACTGCTGAATGACCACGCACGGTTCTCTAGTGTACGTTCCTCGTGACGTATTTGATTGTCTCCTGCATGAACAGCTGACCTTGGTATGATCTTCCGCCTGCACAGTACGAGCCGGAGCTGTTCCCTGGCCTGATCTACAAGCTGGTGGAGCCCAAGCTGACGCTGCTGATCTTCGTCTCGGGCAAGATCGTGCTTTGTGGGGCAAGAGACTCGAACCACCTGCACCAGGCTATCGACAAGATGTACCCCGTGCTGCTGCAGTACCGCAAGATGACAGCTCCCCCGTCGCTGATGACAGGCAAGCCAGGCTACGAGGATAGCGAGGACCTCGACCGTCTAGAGCCAGGGGCTAACGTCTAAGACCAAACGAGGCAGTACGAGCGTGCATTGCTGTATGTATCTATCCTTATCCTATGCAACTACAGTAAAAATCAACGAAAGGCACACTAGGAAAAGTAGCATCTGCATTCCCGTCTCCTCCACGCGAATCCAGCACGAGTTCGTTTTTGAAGTGCGCCCCCTGCAGACCAAAGCCACTCCTCCTGTTGTTGCCCAGTTTCTCTTAAGCTTGGTCGCTCTTCGGGTTCTTCTTGTGCTTTTTGCGCTTCTTCTTGCCATCGCCTGCAGGCTTTGTGGAGTTGTCTTGCTTCTTGTCGGACTGTGACTCGCTCTGGTTGGATTCATCACCGCTCTTTTTGTGTTTCGCCTGCTTCATCTGCTTGAGACGGTTTGCCTTTTGGAGATCGTATCCCGACACAGTGTTAATACGGTGGCGCATAGGAGGCGCCTTCAGCAGCTCCTTCCTCTTCGACATACTGTAATGGGGCACAAAAGGAAGCACAAGTTAGCAAAGTGAAATGACGAGATCCGCGATGGTCAGTGTCAGCGTACCTAGCCTTCTTGAGCGAGAGCATCCAGTCGGGAACCTCGCAGCCGGAGATCTTCATCACGTTAGCGATTGTACGAAGGTACAAAGCAGAATGAAATGACAAGATCCGCGATGGTCAGTGTCAGCGTACCTAGCCTTCTTGAGAGATAGCATCCAGTCGGGAACCTCGCAGCCGGAGATCTTCATCACGTTAGCGATTGTACGAAGGTACACCATATCGTCCTCCGTGAAGAACGTGACAGCCTTGCCCTTGCGTCCATTTCGTCCTGTACGACCAATGCGGTGAATGTAGCTCACAGCGCTCTGCGGGAAGTCGTAATTGATGACCATGTTGACGGCCTTGAAGTCCATACCACGACTCATGAGGTCGGTACAAATGAGCACCCAGACTTCACCCGTGCGGAAACGTCGAATCACGTCGTCACGCTGCTCCTTGGTACGGTCTGCATGGACGGCGCCGATGTTCACTCCATCGTACAACAACTCGTGGTAGAGTTCGTTAGCACGCTCCTTGTTCTGCACGAACAGCAGCGCGGGGAGCTGAAGCCCGTCGTGCAGCAGCTGCTTCATAGCCACAAGCTTTCCTTCCTCCTTGCCCACGAAGACAAGTTTCTGATCAATCGTGCTGGCACCAGCGTTTTTCGTGCCCACGGCCACCTTAACTGGGTCGCGCAGCACAGTCTGGGCCAACTCTTCCACTCCTTCCAGCATGGTTGCACTAAACATGGCTCGCTGAACCTTGGCGTGAGTGCAAGCAGCAAAAATCTCGTCCACCTGCTCCACGAAGCCCAGCTCCAGCAGTCTGTCGGCTTCATCGAGGCACACCATTTCAACAGTCGAAAGATCAACCTTCACTTCCTGGATCAAATGCACGAGACGCAGCGGTGTCGCGATCAGAACGTCGTGGTTGACAGCCAGCTTGCTCTTGGTCTGGGAAGCAATCGTCGCAGCTGTAGCCTTGGAGAGCAGCGTGATGTGCAGCTTTTTGCCAGCCGCAAGGCGCGTAAACTCAGAGCGAATCTGCACAGCCAGGTCACGAGTCGGAGCGAGGACGATCGAGCGAATGCCGCTGCCAGTTCCACTGCCCGCTGCCAGGTTTGCGAGAATAGGAATGGCAAACGCTGCAGTTTTACCGGAACCCGTGGGTGCCGTGGCCAGCACATCACGCCGCAGCAGAAAGCTGGGAATGGCTTGCATCTGCACCGACGTTGGCTCCTTGTACTCCGAGCGCTCGATGTTCTTCAACAGCAAGCGCTTCATCTGCTGCGCATTTGCACTCGAATCCATGCGCATGTCGGCAAACGCAGTGATCGGCGCAGGCACGCTGACTCCGCTCACACGGATACCAAGCTGGCGTCGAAGCATCTGAACTCCCTCTCTGATACACACAAAACAATCGTTACTAAACCCTCACTTCAACAACCACACAGCATATCCACTTACTGTTCAGCGGTAACAGCGTTCTTCTTCTCCGCTTTCTTGGCTTCCTTCTTGGCCTTCTTCGAAGCACTAGCATCGGCCATGTCCTCGTCCGCATCTTCGCCATTGGACTTGAACAGAGTCACAGCATCCTCCTCGTCTTCGTCTTCATCTTCATCTTCGTCCTCCTCCTCGCTGTCTCCGGACTCAGACTCAGCGTCCACTTCCGACTTCTGCGACGCAGCCTCGCTGCCCATGGACTCTGTGCGTGAGCGACGACGCGCTCGCTTCTCCCTGCGCTTGTCAGCCTTGGTCTTCGGGGGTGCCAGCAGCTTCGAGGCCTGCTGCCGAGCCTCTTCCTCCATACGCAGCTCCTCCAGCGCGCCAGCACTCAGCTTGCGCTTGCGGCGAAGCTTGCTGCCCTCTCCACTGCGCGGCTTGCTGGCAGGCTCGTTGCCGGCCCACTCGGGCACCATGTCGACGCTGATCTTGCGCGGCTTGGGCGCCTTCTCCTTGGGCTTCTGGACCGCATCGAAGCCGAAAAAGTCCAGCTCGTCCACCTCCGCCGCCTTCTTGGCCTCCTTCTTGGCTCCCGTGGCTGGAATTCATTGGCAATTGCAAGAGAGTGCAAAGGTATGCGGTTAGTGAGGGAAGGTGTTGCGTTTGGAATTGAATTGTGTTGGCTGTAGAGCGAATTAGAGAGCGAAAGCTGCATGAGAAGCGAGAGCGTACACTTGCCGAGCTGCTTGAACTGCTGCTTGTCCTTTTGGAACTTGGCGCCGCCGAATTTGGCGCCCTGCGTCAGCGCTCCGAAGAAGGTGCTCGACATGATGAGCCTCTGCTGTTGTGTCCAGCCAAGTGACCTGTAGAGGGGCCACTAAACGGATGAATACCACTAGCCAATCAGGCTACAGCCCGAATTAAATGGGAATCTGACAAACATCATAGCTACAGGTAGTGTTGACTGATGTGCCTCAAAGGCACAATATATTATGGTCCGTTGGCGTTGAAGCTATCGTGGAGAGCTACAGTCAGCAAGTTCTCTTCATCAATGCTGCTGCACTTCTTAGTCACCACTCGTGGCGACTTGTGCCGCCGTATTAGCTTCGTTTTCACCGTTTGGAGCTGTCGGAGAGTCCACTTTCGTCTCGCTTGAGCTCTCTGGGACGGTCAGGACCAAGTACGACGTTGGGATTTGGTCGGGCGTCGTCGGCCGCTCCAAGGATGACCTGGAATCCGACCAGTGGCCGTTTGGTCCTAGCTTGAGCGTGATCTTGGTGCAGTTCAAGTTGATCGCTTCGGCGTCCACGTACTCGTACCGCAGGTTCTTGAGCCCGTTCTTCTTCCACGTGCGGTGGTGCTCCTTCAGCAGCTCGTGCTTCACTGTGCACTTCCATTTGTTCGTGCGGAGCAGCACCAGCTTCTCTTCCAGATTCAGTTCTTCGAGGTCTCGAATCGTGCCACTGTAATAACGGAGCGCATAGCATCACAGTCAGTCCCCGGTGCACTTGCGCAGTTTTAACAGGCGAGTCTTTACCTTAGAGGCGCTTCAATGATGAGCTTCTTGCGCACCACGCGGCTGTAGAGCTCGTTGTCCTCTCCACCCCAGCCCCAGAAATTGTTGGGAAATCCGTTGACCTTGATGAACTGCTGGTGCGTGAACGCCACGATGCCGCCGAAGTAGTTCGAGCTCTCGTTGTAGCGATCCCACACTCGCGCTACGTGCATGGGGCCGAGACGCGGCACGGTCGTGTAGAACTCAGCCAGGTCATCCTACAGCACCAGCAGCACAGCTCCATCGTTAGAGTCAATCACAGCAACGTCACTGATCTTTACTCACCCCAGGCAGCAGGTCCACGTCGTGGAAGATGAAGACGTCGTAGTCGTTGCGCGCCATGTCGAAGCCTGCATTCAGCAGTTTGCCTCGATTAAACTTGCGTCCATCCATCGACTGCTCCAGGATGAAGATGTGGAACGAGGCACTGCATCAATGAGATCACCACCACCAGAAAAGTCAGAACCCTTGCCAATTGACACCGTCGCCGTGCAATCTGAAGTCTCTGCACCTCTTCGACGCGCAATGACGTTGCAGGAACTCGGTCATGTACGGCACGAACTCGTCCAGATGCGCTCGTCGCTTCTGCGCCGGGTGGTTGTCGCGGAACGGCACGAGCACCGCCACACGCGTCGAGTCCTGCATGGCAGCAATGCTGCCGTCGTCTCCTCTGGTCTTTCCCGGTGTGGCGGCAGTTGTGGCGAGCTCATGGTTTTCTCCGAGAAAGGCGCCGGCATCGCTGGTAGCTCGCCGCTGTCGCTTGTGGCTCTTGCCTTCAGTCTCCGGCTCGTCATTGGGCCGCTTGGTCGCCATACACAATGCTTCAGTAGAAAAAAAAAAAAAAAAACTGGTAGATGTCTTCACGGAGGAGGACAGAGCTTAAACCATCCAGTGGTTGGATACGCATACGCGCAATCCCGTCCTTGTCGAGGGAGATGCTAACCTTCTCTCGGCTCAACGAACACAACCATTGCAACGCAATAGCGCACGTACAGATGCTAGGCGTGGTCGACACTTCCAGAACCACTTGAAAGCAGGCATCTTGGCATTTGTATGTGACAGTCTCAGCCAGTGTTCAGACCTTCATCATTATATAACCTGTTAAATCGTATCAATGGTATGTAGCCATGTTCCTGAGCAACTTCAACTTCTATGCTACCTGTTCGAGGAACTCGGCCGGCGTGAAGCCCACGATCTGCGCGAACAGCGCCTCAGGGACGCTGTGCTTGACCATACACTTGCTCACGCGGCGTCGGTAGCTCACGTCGGCTTCGCTCATCCGCCTGAGCACTTCTGCGACGCTTTGCTGCGTCTCGGCTGGCACGTCGCTCTCGAGCAGAGCTCTGACCAGGTTGTCCAGCATGTCCAGCGTTTGGATGATGCGGTCCGCAGTACCGTACGTGTCCTTCTTCTGAATCGCAGCCAGTGCCTTCACTGCAGCGGGCGTGTCCTCATCGTCGAAGCTGCTCAAGCTCTTGTCAAGGGCAGACACGGCCTTGATGCCCAGGACATCCACCAGCAGATCCGGCGAGCGGAGCAGCCTCTGAGTGAACGGAGCTATCCCGCGTGGCAATTCGCACGCAGAATTGATCGCGATGCTGGCGTTCTGTCGCACAGAGGCGCTGCTGTGCGTCAGACACTGCGCCAGCGGCTCAATGCCGAACTCAATCACGCGCGGCTTCGCGTCCTCCAAGGTCGACAACGCCATGACCGCTGCAACCAGACATCGAGTGAGCTCGTCGCGCTTTTCAGTGGGTTCACAGCGCACTTGACCGAGGAGCACCTTTGACAGCGCTTTGAGGCATAATTCCACGGCCTCGAGCTGAATGGCCTCTCGCTTGGCCTGATTGTAGGCAGCCACGTTCGTGATCACCATGGCGGAGTGCAGCAACGTATCGGCATGACACAACCGCGGCTTCTTGATTAGGGACAACACTGGCGCGACAATGGCAAATTGCGCGCAGGCTCGAGCGCCCTCGTAAACACGCGTGAGGCTGGCCAGAATCTCCACAAGCAGGTCGACAATTCGCGTGGGTAGCTTCGACAGCGGTTGGGTCGTCAGCATGTTGGTCAGGGTGGTCATAGCCTCGGGTTTGTTCGCGAGCAATAAGCAACCTTCGCTGGAAACAGTCAGGTTGATGAAAATGCGGCAGCCAGCAGCAACGACCTCCTCTTCGTCATCGCCAAGCAAGCGAGTCGCAGTAGTCAGCACGACTTCGTCGCTCAGTTCATTCGGTGCGTCCTGTCGGCATTGATATCGAGATTTTAGAGATC
>JAIKVH010001139.1:0-10476 GCA_024679275.1 Phytophthora niederhauseri
AGGCTCCGAAATAAGTGCCTAAATATACGCCACCAGGTCAAGTATCTGGGGCCTTCTCTCTCGTAGGGCAAGTCGCTTACTCATTAGAGAACTTTACACCGTTCACGCTATTTAGTCGGACCCTGACTAAATGTGGTGTACGATTTTTGAGGGGAAAAGTTGAAATTTCAAAATGTTCTAGTGATGCCAATATTTAATATCTCAGAAACCTAAGGCCATGATTGGCTTCTGATCAACGAGATCTGTCCAAATCCGCCGTCTTTGTGATGTTTCAAGGTCATGGGAGAAATTTGGCTGCGCTGTGTGTCACGAAAAAGTACGGAAGCACGACTATTTGCGAACTACGACTAAATAGCGTGAGCGGTGTAGTTCCTGGACTAAGTCGAGGTTTTGGAACAAAAATGACTTGGTCCAAAAATATATTCCAGTGGAACAACGAAGGGGCGAGTTGTTCCACTGGGCTTGAGTGTTGGAACATCCGCTAGTAATTTATCCGTAATCTATCCGGCTTTTATCCAGATTTTCCTTGGTCCAAAACCGGAGATATTCCAACAACTACAGGTGGCCCCGTCAGATTCGGCACCGCGATCAGAAGTTTACCTCGCACAGATAGTTCAGTGGTGCATAGGATTTGCTCCTGCTGTCATACAGATCTACTGAGATAGATGAACTTTGAAGGGATCACGATGTGGCGACTCAGCGATGTTTGGATCCTTGTCCTTCGTTCACTTTTCGGCTAATTCAGTAACTCAGTACAGTTGCATCTATGTGCAGCCTGTACGAATTTTACAACCTTGCAGTCTTTATGAGTACCACTCTGCCGTATCAGGCGGGGACGCCTGTAAAGTTCTCTAATGATTATTCTAGGATTTGACGTTGAATTAGTGAGCCTAATCAACTGACAGAATTAGTGAAGAGCACAATACATATTGTGCCTTTCTGGCAAAACGCCCTCCGATTTGAGGTCCTACGTAGGACTTTTGCTCCCTACGTAAGACCTCATAAAAGTTAGTGCCAAGGCGAGTAAAATCATGCATAAACAACAACGGAATGTAAACTGAGCAAATGGCTTGCAAAGGTAGGCCGACAAGTGAGAGAGGATCAGACTATTCTATTAACTTAAGGTTACTTAAGTACAAGATGTCTGGTAAGTCCAGAGAGAGGATCAGACTATTCTATTAACTTAAGGTTACTTAAGTACAAGATGTCTGGTAAGTCCTAAGCCAGGATATCAGCGCCGGTGTCTGCAAAGAGCCCGGTGGCCTTACGTGGCTCACCACTTGCTGTGGTGTCTCCTGTAGGGGGCAGTCATACATATCTAGGCAGAGCAATAGCCGTGTGCCCTGGACCATTGTGTGCGGTTTCCTCCGCTCTCGTTTGGCTAGCGCCCGTAAGTGTCGCCCTGCTGCTTGCCTGAATTCTCTCACGCTGCTTTCTTGTGAAACTCGTCCACCTTGGTGAACTACTCGGTTTCGCTGTATCCAAAGTGACGTTACGCAGATCGTGCACAGGATCCTCCACATACGCTTCCACTCGCCTTCGTATGCTTCCGATTCATCTTCGAAGACGGTGGCTAACCTGGTTCGAATTCGTTGAGAAATCGGAGGTGCTGATCGTGACGCACAATAGCGCTCGAACGTCCGCACCTGCTCCGGACTCTGCACCTGGCCTGTCCATCGTTGTGCTACTTCCTGCCAACACGCTTGGGCACATGGGCATTGCCAGAAGATGTGCTCTAACGTCTCCTTTTGCCCTTGGCATCGATCGAGTTTGCGACAGCTATTGTTCTGCTGTCTTCCATCAAAGTACAGGTTTAACTGGCATGTTGCCAGCCTGTATGCAACCCATACCTGATACTCCGACGGCATATTGCCGTGTGCCCAGAGTTCCTTCGGTGTCTGTAGCATAACGTGATTTTGCCATCGATTCCGTGTTGCCCGTTCGTCAAGGCGGTGAATGACTCGACCTAAGGCAGCTTTGTCATCTCCCCCTTTGTAGCGGCGGTATGGTTGTTGCTTCAGCGCCTGGACGATATGTCTGTTCGCAATCGTGTCTGGAACTTCCCACGGGTATCTGTGTATCCATGGGTGTGCCTGCATGACCAACCCCCCTCTCCGCTGTGTATTCTCGGGTATTCTCGGGCTTCTTGGCATCAGCAGCTAAGCTTAGTGGTAGGGAATGATCACCTCTGAGTTCCCAATGAAGACCGTCTTCGTGCTGGTGCAGCCGAAGAGAAGCGACCTTCCGGCGCTGGTCATCGAGGACGCCACCACTTACTGCCCCTTGTGCATTCACCGTCCAGAAATATTGATGTTGTAACTCCGGTGGATGTCGTAGATCCAGCTCCCGCTTGATCCGCATCTCCTCCGCAATCTCCAGTGGTGGCGATCCGAGAAGAACTGCCAAACCCCATCGGCCCAGCTTTGGTCTGGTGTGGTGCTTGGTTTCCCCAAGTGGAGACGGGATCTCTATAGAGTATGATGCTACCCCAGTTCGCTGAACGCGTAGTTCCGCTAAAGTGCACACTCGGATCTGATGATATTTCTTGCCTGTAAGCATCGCTCCCCCTACTTCCCGTAGCCAAGGATTGTCACTCCATAAGAACGTAGGCAAAACCTCTTGTCTACCTCCAGCCAATTCCACGTCTGCTCGGGTATGGGTGAATTTAAACTGATTTCGAGTGTGTTGCCATCCCTCCAACACGCCATTTCACTCAACAGCGCGGCCATGTGGCTGTCTCGATACATCTGCATTTTCAGTTCGGTATCTGAGTCGGGTGTGAGCCCTCCACCTATCTCCAATCGCAGCCTCCTCCCTGAAAGGGCCAAACCTCTGTTGTGCTGCTGCAGCTGAAGCTGTGGAGAGATTGACCCCACATCAGTGCCGTCCCCTCGGAATGCCCATGATCGCCACGCCCCATAGTAAATATCCCGTCGTTGGGTGAGCCACAAAAGTGCATGTTTCATCCGCTGAGTTTTGATAGCCACGCCCACCGAGACCAGCCCAATTCCCCCCGCCCGCTTTGGCGTATAAAGTAAGGCTGGGCTTACTTTATGTCGGCTGGGGTCTGAGCTAGTGGAGTGTCTCCAGAGAAACTGTTTCTGAAGATTCCGAATTTCGCGATCCGCCCAGTGTGGCAGGTCATACACTGCTGCTGTAAATAATATTGCCGGCATCATGATAACGTTCAACAGCGTCACCCGCATTTCAACGCTCGTTGCCAGTTGTGTTGCAGTTGCCAATCTGCGCCGTATATTCCTGATGCGAACAGCCCAATTGTAATCCGTCATCGGGCCCGTCCCGATATAATATCCCAAGTATCGTACTGTGTCACCATGTTGGAGTACCGGTATGCTGTAGAATTCCTCGAGGCTAATGTCCGTGTTTAGAAATATAAGCCTGCTCTTTGCGGGCTGGACATGAAGGCCAGAGAGATCCCCGAATCGTTTGACGATCTGCATCACTCTGGGGATGTGTCGAGCCTGGTTGACGAAGACGGTCGAATCGTCGACGAATGCCGAAAACTTATGCACTGCGCCGGCTGTCCCTGGTACTTGTAAGCCCCGGACGGTTGGACCTTGAGCTATCGCTAACGCCAAGATTTCTGCAACCAGTAGAAATAACAAAGGTGCCAGGGGATACCCTTGCCGGATACCCGACCGCACTGTCGTTGGATCTGATAGTTCCCCATTGACAAGGAATTGCGCCGTTGTATCCCGATGCAGTTTCCTTAGTACCTCCACAAATGCAGGCGAAAATCCAAACCGCAGCAATACAAGGAATAGAAACTCTCGCACTACTGTGTCATAGGCTTTTCGGAAGTCAAGTAACATAATTGCTCTGCTCAGCTCTGCTGCCAAGTCCGGTTCACCTTTCGCAGTCGCTACCATCGCCATCATCATCATAACTGTTTTCATCATTTGTCGTCCGTGGACAAACCCTTGTTGCGTCTCTCCAATTACTTTCCCCAAGATTCGCTGCACTCTCATCGCCATCACTTTTGCAAAGATTTTATACCCGGTTTGCAGCAGCGAAATTGGTCGGTAGTCCATTGCGTCTTCCGAATCCCCTTTCTTTCTCAGGGGAATGATCACACCCTCGAGAAAAGAAGCCGGTGGGTCCCCACCGCGAAGCAGCTCGTTGCCAATTGTCACCATGGCCGGGGCTAGCACTGCTTGTGCATCTTTGAAAAAGTCGTTGTTGAGTCCGTCGGCTCCGGCCGCCTTGTGTCTATTAAGCGCTGATATCGATGCTATGACTTCATCGAGAGAAATATCACTCATGAGCATCTTGTTGTCGTCGTCCGTCAATTTCCTTTCAGGTGGGATCGAAACGAAGTCGTCTAATTCCTGCTCCAGTGTTGTGCCTGGTACCGTTCCGTGACACTTGCTGAGAATTGGCTTCCACTCTGATGCAAATTTGTCCGCTACAGTCATGTTGCGCCCGAACGTCTCGCCGTTGATCCTATTGATTCCCGTCACATGCTGATCACGCTCCCAGTCTGAAACCCGTTTGAATTGCCATCTAAGTCGTTCCGTGGTTCGTTCTAGCTGTTGGCCGATTCGCACCATCCTCTCCTCCCTGAGTTCCTCCACACTGGTTGCAATCAGATCATGCCTGCTGCTGAGGTGCTGTCTCGCTTGTGCGCGAATCTTAGCTCCGTAGCGCTTCCGTCGTTGATTCACCCGTTTCCGCACCGTCTGGATGCATTGAACACATTTGCGTGTCTCAGTATCCCACGTTGCTGCGGTAGTGCTTTTGCCGACTTCCTCCGTAATGAGCTCGTTCATAAGCTCATCGAGGACCCGACCGGGCTGGGACGACCGTATTGGGTACGTTACCCTTCGACTAGTCCGGCATCTAGACGCTGTTTTATCGTGAGCCAGGTGTAATCGCACGGTCTGATGATCGGAGTGAAGCGGCGGCTCTGCTACCGATAGCCATTGCACTGCAGCCGTCCAGGTCCGAGGTACGTAGAATCGGTCGATTCGACTGGCCGCGTTGTAGCCCCAGAACGTGTAAAACTCAATTGGTTCTGGTGGTTCTTCGTCATCAACATGCCCGGTTAGAATCTGCGCGTCTTCAAGTGCTAGCTGTCGTTGCAGTTCCTGTAGCGCTGCACTTTCCGGCCTTCCCGTCTTTCGTTCGCCGAGTCTATCGATATGAGGGTTTTGCACGCTGTTAAAATCCCCAGCGAGAACGACGTTGCTTCCTTCCCACGGCCAGCTCTGTAGACCCGTGAAAAACGCCTCTCGTTCGTTTGCTTCATTCGGAGCATACACATTGACCAGTACCAGCTCGTCCAGTTGCACGGCCATTGCCCGTTCCGTCCACAGATCCGGATGCCACGGAGCCGCCCTCCTCGCAACGTCTGGGTGCAGAAGTATAGCCACTCCACCGGAGCGCCCATTTCCATGACTCCAGTAGGAGAGCGAGGTGCTGCCATCCCTATGTGTTTCACCCCATTGCCTTCTCCAATCAGCCTGAAGCCCCGCCGCTTCCGCTCTACTCTCAACATGAGTTTCTTGCACTAACCATACCATAGAGCGATCGTGCTGCGGCGATCGACGCCAGGCTGCCATCCATTTGTCCCTATCTCCTTCCTTGAAACCTCGCAGATTTTGCGTTTCGAGTCTGAGTTGACTACCCTCACTGAGTCTGCGGTGGCCTTCCTTCCCAGCATCAAACATACTCCTGAGCAGGTAGTACTCCCCGTACAGATCCGTGGCTGCACCGAGTTGCGGCTGCTCCACTCGCGTCCCCCGGGAGATGCCCTTAATACTGATGGGCTGCCTCCGTGCCTTCGAGTTCGAAGGCCGAGGCAAAGTAGTGCTCGACCGCAATCCAGTTGGCTCCATGATCCGCACCGTAGTAGGCAGCCTTATATGCCTCCACGGTGCGGAGGGCCAGCAGATGCCTGGCTACCCTGGTCGTGACTCCATTGTCTGCTTCCTCATCACCCGTGAGTGCCCGGATCTCCTTCTCATAGACGATAGCGCAGAGAATGTGTTGTGCGAGGTCCCGTTTGTTTTTCCAATCACATTTCTCTAGGAGTTCATCACCCCCGTACGCATTCTTCTGCATTTGCATCCAGTCGTCTGCATTGTCGATTAGCGGGGCCAGCGTCGTTCCTGCTACCGGACGCCCTGTTTTGTCTTTCCAAGCGTCCAACCATTCTCTGGTGAAGGAGTCCTCCGCTCGACTTCGATACGCGACCAGCCGGGCGTGCATGCAATCCTGTCGCCATGCCGCTGTCCACGCAATCAATACTTCGTCGCTGAGTACTTGAAAGACCTCCGCCGGAAAGGGGAATCTCCTCACCAACCCGATGAGCCGGCGCGGTTCCGCTTGCACAGCCTTTTTCCATATTGAGTTCGCACTTCGAGGTAATGGAAACGGAGTTTTAGTTTGCTCCGCCCACTCTGGTGCTAGTGCTGACCAACATTTCGGCCAGTCGTCTCTGATCTTGTGTGGATAAGCACTGCTTCCTTCTAGCTGTAGAACTGGAGAAGCCTGCGGTTGTTTCCCTTTTTTTAGGACTGCGGTGCTGTTCTTGTTACATACCACCAATCCACGGGTTTCCCGTTCCTCTGGGGATGCCGCATGGTGTCGCTTTTGCGATGCGATTCTCCCTGATCGGCGTGGTGGACTTAGATAGCGTCCCACTTGTCGTTCCTCAGGAGAGCTCGTTTGAGAGGGCTCATAATCCACGTCCGATGTGTTACCATCACTTGCTGGAGGCTGGACATCATCACGGTGATCCCGTGCCAGATCCGTGCTTAGGTCTATCTGCTGCCGAAGGAATGCTTGCCATTGCTGAAGAGCTGCCTCGGAAATTTGGTACTGTTGCTGCAGCTGCCGTACTTCCAGACTATTCGGCTCTGACATGTCCGTGCTCAGAATGCGCTGCTGCTCCGGGAGGGACAGTCCGGATACCGTGTTGACTAGAAATGCGAGCAGCTCTCGGCTCCTGTCGTAGTCGACGACCCTTAATATTTGACGAATTTCACACTTGAGTGCATGCGGAATCGTGAGTCCCTGCAAGCGCTCCAGAAGGGTGTCCATGTTACCATCCCATTTCTCTGGCATCCATGGGTCTTGTGATGCCTCTGCGTCGGACCCAGTTCCGGTCCTGACCACACTTGTGCGATCGACATCAACCATTTCAAAATCACATTCCTTTTTTTTCCTCCGCTTGCATTGACTCGGGGCGTAACCTTTGCGCCGCCGTGTGTACACATGCCGAATAGTGTTCGCCATAAAACCTCAATACGAGGGGAAGTTGGTTCTTGCGCTTGTCCGCCCGGATACTCTCCACACACTCATGAACCGTGAGCGGCACTTGTTGCCCAGTCTCCACTACCCGATTGGACTTTGTCATCGCGCTTGGTCGGTACATGGAGCAATGCCATTGCTCTTCGCCATCCACATTATACGCTAAGACATAGATGTTTGTCTTAAGAAAACTAGCGGCCATGTTGAGAATCTCACTGCTGCCCCAACTGTGTTTCTCCACCAATGCGTCCCTGGTCGAAGCACTGCTACTGTACTCCTCTAGATACCATCGGAATTGCCTTTTGGATTCCGTCTTTGACATCGTTGTCCATCCACGCTGCACATTGATTAGCGTGTTTGTTCGCGTGAAGTGCGGAAACTGCTCGCTTAAATTCAGAAGCCCCGTGTATTTGATTCCCCGTTTCAACCACGTTGTCGCGTCCTCCAGCACGTCGTCGTGCGCTGCGAGATCGTGGTCCGCGACTGCCTGAACGACCGCCATTGCCAAACAGTTTCCAGTTGCTGGCGTCGTCACTTGCCTAACACCAATGCATCCTTCGGTCTGCAAGAAACCAGCATCGGTTTTAACGTTCATGTCCCGGCTGGAATGTGCGGGCCGCGGTGTGGTAATAGCTTCTTCACCGCGTCACTGACCGCCGTTCTTGCCCTTTGTTTCAGTGTCACTAATTGCGGTGGTGACGGCACGCTGGGCGGTGTCGCTTTCACAATATGAAGTTTAGCTTTTTCTGCTGCTGTTGGCTCTGCCGGTTTCGCCTTGACTTCCCCTTCTTGTGAACTTCCCGAGGATATCTCGATCACTTCGCGTGCACTGTGGCCCTGCTCCTGTCTCTGCGTGTTGCCGTCCTCATCATCGTCCGAGTCGTCCGCCAAGGCTTCAAAACGCGAGCGCGATTGTCGGCCCTTGAGGTCTAATGCTGCTTTGTGCGCATAAAGTTTACGCCCTCCCCGCATTGGCACGGTCACCCACTGCTTTTTCGGCTTCGGCTGCGGTTCTGCTGCAGTATTCGCAGGACTGCCCCCGCAGGGACTCCCGAGGACTCTGCGGTAGGAACCGAGCTGGAAGATGCATCAGCTGACCGCGTCTCCCAACGTGCTTGGGGGACTCTACTAGCTCCAGGCTGTACCGCCGCTTGAGCCGCCATGTCCGCATCATTCTGCATTTGCAGCCGCTTCACTGCCGCTTCTTTCATTTCCGCCATACTGGTAAATGGTCTTGCTAGATCCTCCAGATGCACCACATCTTGCTCCCGTGCTACTAGGCTGCCCGGTCCTTGAAGCTGGACGTCGGTATACGCACACCTCGCCATGGTGTGGCCTAAGTTTCCACAGCGTAGGCATTGCAGACGCCGCCCGACATCTGGATGCTTGAGGATGATACCCATTCCAAACCAAATTAGCCGCACTACTCCTCTCAGAAAGTCAGGACATCCTGGTTGCTTAATGGTTAGTCTCCATACCGTCGATGTACGAGAGTTTGGGTTGCAAATATCCAAGTCCTCAAAGTCGAACTCCGCTTCGAGTCTCTGCCGGAAGAAGGCCGTTAAGCGGCCAGTGTCGAGGAACCGTGTGACGTTGTACAGTCTCAGTTCATACTCCGCTTGCGGTACCACTGCCCTTCCGTCGGTCCCTAGCTGCCTCGACCAGACTGACCTCGTGGTGGGTTCATGCGCGTTTGCAAGCCTGTACGCATTGCCCCGGTAAGGTACAATCGTCAGTTTGTGCTTTGCAGCCGTCTCCCGATTGAAAAAGAAGAAGTGGATCGATTTTTGGACCCGGTTGTAACTAATGGTTTTCGCCTGACCCAGCAGAGCGTGAAGTTCCGCCACATTTACCTTGACGCGTTCTGCCGCTAGAAGAATATCCTCCTTGAGCGCCATCGTATGGTGCCGACTTGTCGGAATGTCTCCGTATCCGACGAGTCTAAGCATCAGTTCCCCTTCAACTTGAGCTTGGATCGTGCGATACAGTCGGAGCCGCTCCTGTGAGTCTAGGACACTCTTGACAAACTCCGGCATTTTCCTGCCTACGATGCTCCCCTCCGCCAGTCCTCCAATGATTAACCACTCGTCTTCGGATCCCTCGCGAAGCCTGTGACCCACTGCGTCTCGCTGCTGACAAATCCTCCTAAGTCGTTCGATATCCGTCGGAGAGAACACTGCTGGGTTGAACATGAACTGTTGAAACTTGGTCGACGTATTCGCTTCGGGAGTAGACGCTCCTGATGTCGAACCGTGGTGGACTTTGTCCGCCCACTGATTGAGCACGGGTGCGCGGGCCCACCTCATCTTGCTCAGCATGCTTTGCACAATGGTTTTGAAATTCCAACTCGTGTTGTAGATATCCTGCGAAATGGCTGAAGCATACTGCACCCAATCGCTGTAGGTTCCTGTACCCACGATAAAGGCCTCTTCGAAGAATCGCAGCAATTGTACCGACTCGTCCCTCTTGAGCTTGGGATACCTGTGCTTCCAGACCGGTACGCGGTCCTTGTCTGCTTTGACCTTGTTGAACTGGTCGGCAAACAATTCTCCCACCGTTAACATCCACGCGTCGACGAGAGACCCTCTTGGGGCTGCGCCCATATCCCTCACCACCGCCTGAAACATTTCCTCAGGGCCAATGCTGTCTTCCAGCTTCTCTTGCTGCTCTGCGCATTGCGCTTCCGCTTGTTGCTCCGGTCGCGCCCCTGATCCAGTTGTTGTAGTATGATCGCCTCCTTCATTCGCTTCGGGGTGGCGTCCCCGTTCCAGCGTTGGATCTCCCTCATCAGAGCCTCCGCTCGGTTCCTCTTGAGAAGGTGGCGTTTCCGCCACAATGGAATCTTGACTACTTGCTGACCCGCGCTCCACACCTTGTGCTGCTTGCTCGTGCCGCGTTCCCCGGTTCCCATCGCCTGGTCCGGCGGGGCTCCCGTCCATGGAGGTTGCCCCGTGTCGAGGACTGTGGGTTGGTGCATGACTCCGTACGCTTCTGCAGCACACGCGGCAGTTGTTGGGAGCCAGATCTCTGTGTACTCTCCACTCCCAATCCCTCCAGCTGGTACACTTGGCTGTCGGGGCTTTGCTCGTCGCTCCGCAAAATTGAAAGTGAGGTTTTGATGGTGTTCCGTTGCTCTGAGTGCTCTTCCGTTGCTCAAAATCGCTGTCGTCAAATTGTTATTCCGTTGCAGTAACGAGATTC
>JAIKVH010001140.1:0-10474 GCA_024679275.1 Phytophthora niederhauseri
CATGTCGTTCGCGGCCTTCCCCGACGCCCCCTCCGATGACGCGCCGCTGGACGCGCAGCTGTACACCATGATCGAGCTGGAGGGCAGCCGCTACCGCGCCTTCTTCGCCAAGCTCTCGCAGGGCAGCGGCGCGCCCATCGCGCGCGACGCGGCGCTCGAGTTCTTCCGCAAGTCGAGTCTCTCGGAGGAGCAGGTGCAGGAGCTCTACGCGCGGCTCAAGGCGCTGCGCCTGCTGCCCGACAGCGAGCGCGTGGGCGAGGCCGAGTTCGTCATGGGCATGCACCTCATCGTGTGCATGACCAAGCGCGGGCTCGCGCGCATCCCCGCGGCCTTCCCCACGTCGCTCTTCCCCACGCTCGACCTCACGCCGCCCGTTAGTGACGCGCCCCCCGCCGCGTCATCAGCTTCGACTTCAGCGCTGGATGACGCGCCGCTGTCATTCGTTGCCACGTCGCCCGCCACGTCCGCGGCGCCGCTGGCGGACGCTTCGTCGCTCACGGAGCTAGTGACGACGCAGATCCGCGCGCAGCAGCACGAGGCCGAGGTACTGACGCGCGTGGACCAGGCGGCCGCTAGAGCGGTGCAGAGCCTGCAGGCCTGCGTGGAGCGCATCGCGGACCAGGTGGACGGCCTGGGCTTCCCCGTGCCGAGTTCCGCCAGGTCGCTGGACGCGCTCGAGGACCTCAAGAACCTGCTGCAGAAGCACGTGCACGCCGCCAAGCAGGAGATCCAGAGCATGCAGATCGACGCGCAGATGAGGAGCGTGGTCTCTGAGGGGGAGGGCCCGCGTGAAGACCCGTTGAAGGTGGTGGGAGAGCTCACACAGGAGCTCATGGCGCTGCAGCACCACACGGCGCAGCTCATGGCCAAGAAGGCGGACGTGGTGGGGCGACTGGTAGCGGTCAAGTCTGGAGGATCAGCGGCGGGGAGTATTATCCAGCAGGCGGCTGGTGCCGGTTTTACGGAGTCGAGCAACCCGGCGTTCGCGTTGTCCAAGGGCGCGCTCACGGTGGGGGAACTCGGCACGGCCTCGGCGTCGACGACGCCTCCGAAAGGCGCGGGCCCAGCGTTGATGCAGTCGCACAACAGTGCGTCGAGCGGTGGCTGGGGCACCTTCGGTGCTGCTGCGTCTAACGACCCTGCCCCTCCCCAACCGTTTGGCGTGAAGGCTGAAAGCGCCCCGGCGTCCAATGACCCTTTTGGCTTTGGATCGTCGCCTGCAGCTCCAGCTGTGGGAACAACGGAGACGCCAGCGGCCAAAGCATCGGACAAGGGGGCAGACGACTTTGCGTGGGGCTCCTTTCAATAGGTAAATCTATCCATTTTTCTTCTTCTTGATAGCGTGCATTTGTTTTGCTACAGCTACTATGACTGACTGTTTAGGCTTGCCTTCCGACGTATGAGCGCAGAGTCATCACCACAGAGAAGCTGTCGATTCTTTCAGACGGATCGAAGCAGCACATTCGACGGACGAGGTCCCATTCATCATCTGCGAATTGAGGTGGGCGGTGAGGGAGTTTCCCTCCCAACACCTCTTGTCGGACACCAGCATCAAGCCCAATGTTGATCCAAGGTATCCGGCCACTCACTAGCTCGACGATACACATTCCAAACGAGAAAATGTCCGACTCGAAGGACGGTCCACTGTCAACTTCTCCCAGTCTCTCCGGTGCTTTCCAGCGCACTGCACCGACGGGCTCGGCAGCTTGGAGGTTGCGGTTCTGAGCGAACACGCTGAGACCGAAATCGGTCAGTTTGGCCTTCCGATCGGCTCCCACTAGAATGTTATTCCCCGTGAGATCTCCATGAATGACTCCACGCTGGTGTAGATGGTCGAGTCCTTTTGCTGTGTTATACAGCGCAGCCCACACTGGGTTGCGCGGGCGCCCACTAGAATGTTATTCCCCTTGAGATCTCCATGAATGACTCCACGTTGGTGTAGATGGTCGAGTCCTTTTGCTGTGTTATACAGCGCAGCCCACACTGGGTTGCGCGGGCGACCGAAAAACGAATAGCCCGGAACCCAATCCTGCCACTTTTGATCACGAGCGAACTGGGGGAGAGTCCCGTTCTCCGCGTACTCGCACAAAAAGAATGGGGTTCCAACATGGCACGCTCCGAAGAGCTTGACCACGTTAGGGTGGTTCAGCGAAAACCACACGTCGATCTCGTGGAAAAACTCAGCCTTGTCTGCTTGGAACAATTGTTTCACTGCTACATCTGCCTCGAACCACTTGCCACGATGCACTGAGCCGAACGACCCAGAGCTGATGTATCCACGCACTTCCATCTCATGCCACGGAACAAACCAACGTGGAAGAACTGGAATTGCCGCATCACCGCTAAGACCCTGAATTGCATTTGTCATTGCGTCAAGAGTGTCAGCGCTGTAAATGGCTCTGCGTCGATCGATTTCAAAGGCAAGCAGCGTAGCGACTTCAATCCGTTCCTCCTCGTCACGGAGACCAGCAAAATATCCCGGGTCCTTGAGCATGGTGCTGAACGTTTTCAGCTCCGTTTGATGGTCCCAATTCCAGCGATGCTTCCAGCTGTGGACGCGGCTAACCACCTCGGGTAAATCAAAACGCACCAACAAGTGATCAATGCTGTGATGGAACGCTAGGCTTCGATGACCAACCCCACGTGATACAATGGTTCTCGATGCGAGGTTTGTGGAGTCCACACGATCTGCAAGTGACCACTTGAACGACGAAGCCAGAGCAATCACTGCCTGTACAAGGTCTTGTCGACACTGCGAGAGAGACTGGAGGTACGCGTGTATACTCACCAAACGCTCATACACGTGGCGATCCATTGGACTGGCGGGGCACTCGATGTCATCCAACTGTTCCTCAATCTCGTCCATCAACTCCTTGATTGAGCGCTGAAAGTCTGGATGCTCGTACTCACCAGCCGTTCCCACGAAGACCAACTCTGAGCTACCACCAGCACTTGACTCTCCGAATACTCCAAGCTCTGCCAGCTCGACAAGACGATTGAGCACGTCTTTGGGTTTGCTCGTAGGAGATTTTCTAAAGAAATCACCCTCATCATCGGAGAAATCGTCTTCACAGTTGATCTCGTCAGCTTCATCGGGGCCACTATCAGCACGTTCGTTGAGGGTTGAAGCTTGCAAGTCACGTCGGCCATTGTCGGTGCCAGGTGAAGAATCAAGTTGGTTCTCTGGAAGAATACTTACGCCATTGACAACGCTCTGTAGTTGTTGGACGACATATTTCATGTCAACTCGCTGGGCGGGGTCCCCGACGCACATCTTGGATAGAAGATGCCACACGAAGTCGACTTCAACGTAGCTTGGGCGCTCTGGGAGTGTTTTGATCGTTCGTGGCGTACACCAGGACCAAGCCGAGACGTCTTTTGCAGTCGCGATGTCGTGGAGAATAGAAAGGATAGACAAACCGAATCCACAAACATCTCCTTCCATCGTGGGGACCCTCTTGACGTCATGATGCCAAACCGGACTCACAGGTACCACAACCGGATGAACGCGAGCAAGGAGTACCAGATCTCCACCCAAGAAGTTTGCGGTATTGCTGGTCGTACTCACCAGTAACTTGTCTGGAGCAACTCTTCCGCACACAACCCCCCTCTCGTGTAGGTACTGTATGCCCTGCGCGATACCCAGCAAAAGTTCCCAGATCGATCTGTGGGGAGTGCTCGTCGTCCAGAGGTTAGCCGATACTCCAGGCGCAGGAAGTCTGCGCAGAACGTTTTGTGTGATTTCATCTGCCTCCTCAACCACGAAGAACGCCGGATACCCAACATGACAAGCGCCTAGTAGTCGCGTAACGTGCGGGTGGTTGAGTTCCGACCAAATCGTGGTCTGGTAAACGCACGCTTCCCCTCCAGAGGCTGCAGCCGTCTTGACGTTAACGTTTTGCCACAATAAGTCGCCATTTCGCTCCGTAATTTCATGACGTGGGATGAACCACTTGGGCACCGAGACCACACAGGTGCCACTGCAGCGGCAAACTTCCTCGTAGACTGCGGCGATAACCTCGCGTTCGGCTGCAGTGTAGACGTCCTCTGAATATCTTCCAAAGTCGTACGCCAACAGCGTGAGCAATTCGAATACATTTCCCCGATGTTTTCCCAACAGCTCAAATGCTTGACCAGGCTCCTCCAGGCTCGAGGCAAACACCTGCATCCTCCAGTCTCGCTCGGCCTTGAGATGCCGCCGCCAACCTTTCAGAAACTCCGACTCTGGGATCCCGTACGTTGTAGCCGCCTCGTCCATCAGAACGTGAAGATCGGCCATCCGCTTCATTACGAAACCTGTGCGAGCCAAGCGAGGAAGCGGGTTGCGCTCACTCTCGTAGGATTCGCATAGCTCGGTGATCTGCCAGTCGACCATCGTGCAGATCGGCGAAATGTCGGGATCCCTCTCGTAGCTCGAGTTGTCCCACATATTCCGACATCGATTCCACAGGTGACGGCCTATAGCGTCCCCCTCCATCGCGGCGCGAAGGTCGTCGAAATCGGGAAGTGATCCGAAGAGGGATCGGAAGGGAGGCAAGGGAGGGATCCGAGATATGGTCCGAATTGGGTGGACATAGTGTGTCCAAGTCTTGGAACTCAATTGATACTCTTCCGTCTGGAGCACACATTGTCTCCACTATATAGACTCAGCTTGGGAGCTCACTCCCCTTGCAGCACCAGAAGACGGTATCCCTGTGTGGGATTTCTCTTCTACTTTGCGGTTTTTGGTCCAGCTTCAACTTGCCAGTTTTGTGGATCATACAATGACCAAGTGAACCAAAATTGGTCATGCCCAAATGGTGATTGACGTTTTCACGCCGGAGACCTTCTCACTTACTTTTCAGTTTGGTAATTTACCATGTCGCGGCGTGGCACTGACCAGGACGAAACTCGGACGGTGGACGAGATCGTGAGTGCATTGCTTAGCCAGAAGCTGTCAACTCCAATCGATACCGACAGTAAGACGCTGGATGTGAGCAACTTCCTGGCGATACGGATCTTGAGCTCGTATGGACTCGCGGGGCTGCGCGTCTTGCTCCAGACCCGCATCGAAGCAGCTTATGGCCTCACTCAAGGTGTCGCCAAGGAAGTGGCACAACGCTCCGCAGCTCAAGTCCACAGCGCACTCGAGAGTTCTCTGTGGCACAATGAAAAGGTGCATCTACGCCAGAGTTTGCTCATTTCGTTCGCCGAGATGGCCTATCTGGGGGACGCACACGAAAGGTTCATCCGCTACTTGCAGCGGTGCTGGGCGGTGTACCAGCAAGGTAAAGAAGTGCTGTTGGCGCCGTGCACTACCGTCGTGCAGAGCTCGGGCTTCGGCAAGAGCCGGCTGCTGTACCAGCTAGCTCGACAGACGATCGACCGGGAGGACTTGGGCATGCGGGTGCTCTACATTTGCGCCCGTATGCACAAGTCGTCGGGGTTCCCGGAGGCGACTGTGAATCTCCGTTCGATGCTGTTTGAGAGCGGCCAGACGCAGCAGAAGCTCAGCCGCCAGCTCGAAGCAATCTACCACTACGCGCAGCAGAACTGGCCGACGGTTGGATACGAGTGGATCGAGCTCTTTACGAACCCCTTCGCGGACGCTCCCACAGAGCGAAAGCTTGACTGTGTGAAGACGACGAAGAACGGTGCAGGTGGACGGGTGGTGGTTCTAGCGCTGGACGAGGTTAGCGCTCTACTTACAGTGGAGAACGGCGGGATCGACTTGTTCCAGGGAGCTCTGATCGCTGCGAATAACTGCATTCGAGCTTCATTTCCAGGCGGAGGAATCCGAGCTGTTCTCGTCGATACGAATCCGGAGATCACGGGGTTGCGGCTTCCGCCCCCACCACGCGATGCGCCCAAAGTAAGCGACTTCGCCATGTTCCCTCCGTTCGTGCTGGCCGACACGATGGAAGTGTTCTGGGATGGATGAGATCTCCGCGTACAAGTTTGTAGTGACCCAGTGCGACAAGTCTGAGGCTCTGAAAGCTTTGGTGTCGATGGGTCGGCCTCTCTGGGCGAGCTTCTTCCACGCTTTAATCCAGGAGGACCGTACTACTGGCATCGGTAGATGGGAACTGGTCGGTGTGAGTGGCGTCCTTGACGAGATGGTTCGGCTGGCGTCGAGTAAGTTGGTGGTGGGTCTGGCACCGTTGATCCCGGCCAGTTATAACGAGGACACCATGTTCGGCATCGCGTCTCTGCTGTGTCGACTGGGACTGCGTCCACGCTTCACATCATCTCTCGCTTCCCGCACTGTCGAAATGTTCATGGCGGTTCTAGCGTACGTGAGTCGCGATTATGATGGGCTGGTAAGTGCGTACACGTCCGATCCGGTGCTGGCGCTGGGCGCGACCCACATGTGGCATGTGTGGGCGTACATCGATGGGAGGTCATCGCTGTCGGAGTGTATTCTACCGCAGCTGAAGAATCTGCTGGTGCAAGAAGTGCTGGATGTGAATAATGCTGATGAGCTGGTGGCCCGCGTGGTGCTGCTGCTGGCGGTGGATTTGTGCGTGGTCGTGGAGGCGGGAGCAAAATATCATAGTCAGTATCACTTTGAGGGTCAACATGTAAGCGTTGGGACGTTTATGAAGGTGCTGGGTGGCTCGGATCTGTATGTACTAAGCTCAGAGCTGACGCCACTAAATGATGAAGACACTAAAGTCGCGTTCGAGGCGTGGAAGCCGAGGTGGACTGGCTGGAAAATGGGGTTCAGCCACTTTATCCAGTTGACGCTCGAGCCAACGGAGCAAACACTGTGGTTTTTGCTTGGCCGCCACGCGGCTGGTGTGCTTTCGCGAGATCTGGAAGAGGCCTGCCTGGTACTTTCGATGTTTCGAGGGGAATTAGATGTGTCATTTATACTGGTTCAAGTGACGGGTTGCGTGAAAGGTGACAGCAAGCTCACGGGTTCGGAGGATGCGAATCAATTCGGATTCCTATCGGTCGACAACCCCCTTCGAGCGAGTACTTTGCACGACGTGATCTCCGTGCGTATGGCCCCACGAGAAGCCGTGCCGCAGTGTGAACCGGATCGGTACTTTGTGGCTGAAGGGGGTGCAACACCCGTGTTCTCGCTCTGTGTCCGCTCAGTAAGCACCTGGAAGTTCTCGATCGGAGCGCAAACCTATCAGGTCATGACCGAGTCTAAGGCGACTGAATTGGTGGATTTGGCGTCGTTCGTGCGTACACCCATGGCGCTTATACGCAGTGCGGTGGATTCGGATGGAGAGAGCGCGGTGACGTCAAAAGTCGAAACCATCTCAGTAGCTGCTAGTGCACTGGTGAATCCGTCCGAAGATGGAGACGTCGGTGTCGATGATGGGCAGAATGAGCAGGATATTGGTTCAGAGGAGAGTATGAGCGACGAGGAATAATATATATGAGCGACGAGGAATAATACGCTAACCAGATATGGGGACCATGAGTGTCTTGCTCATACGCGATATCCTTTTTATTTTATTTTGTGTGCTTTTTTTTTGGGGGGGGGGGTTAAGATCAGCAAACGTCAATCACCACTTGCAAGCGGCAATTGAAGCAGTTGAAGCCAAGCGTCATGTCCGACGCGTCGATATGCCGCAGCTTGGTACGTGCAGTCGGTCTTTGGAGTGTAGATGTGTGTAGCTCGTTCCAACGTTGTCGAATGACCTGCCTCGCAAGCCTCCGATTGAGGAGAAGTGCCACACCACCGCGAATCTGGCCCAGTTTGTGAACGACACCGTCTTCAGGTATCTGCAGCCGGAGCTGGGTCTGCTCAACGAAGACAAACAAAAGATCCTAGTATCAGAGGAGCAAGGGCGGAGGATTCTAGGCAAGCGTCTGGACATGCTGCAGTTCATGCTCTCCCCGCTCATTTACCTGATGTATGCGCCGTTCGGCATTTCTCTTGATATGAGCGATGGCGTCGCAGTACGAACGGCGAGTGACATCATGGCCGCGTTGAGTACGCGAGGGGCCTGGCATCCGACCATTCCCCACGAAACCCTGGTGAGATGTCTGAGATTTGCCTTCATGGATGGCGTCTACTTCGGCGATGCGGTTGATCGGTTCCAAGCCTACCTATTCCACTGCTGGAACATTTACCTAAACAATCCAAGAGCGTACAAGTCGCCGGATGTAGCGATAGTGCAGAGCTCCGACTTCGGCAAAAGTCGGCTGCTGTACCAACTCGCTCAAAACTCCAGTAAGCCTGACTCGAGCATGAAAGTCCTTTACACCTGCTCGCGCTCCAATGACTTACTAGGGTTTCCTACGTCGACGGCAAAGCTCCAGGATTGGCTCTTTGCAGCCGGCCAAAGCGAATTCGCGATCAGTGAGCACCTCGTCACCGTCTACTCCTACGCTCAGGAGAGCTGGTCGAGTGTTGGTGCGGAGTGGCTTGCGCTTTTCACGGAAGCCGAGGCTGAGCAGAACGTTCAAGACAAACTCAAAGCCGCGGAGGCTGAAAGGAAGGTGAAACGAGCTGATCCATCGCATTTGGGGGCCGGAACCTCTAGCAGGAAGGATGGAGTGGTGTTTGTGGCCGTGGACGAAGTCAAATTGCTGCTCACTACGGAGACCGAAACGACCAACTACTGCCTTCTCTTCCGTCGGGCTCTTGTTCTAGCAAACGAAGTCATCAGGAGGGAGGGGTTCACAGGGGGCGTTTGTGGAGTCCTCGTGGATACCAACCCCAACGTATCGGACTCACCGCCTTCGTTGGAACAGCTGAATGACTTGTCACGATTTCACCCTGAGGGTCCGATGTATGAACCAACTACTGCCTTCTCTTCCGTCGGGCTCTTGTTCTAGCAAACGAAGTCATCAGGAGGGAGGGGTTCACAGGGGGCGTTTGTGGAGTCCTCGTGGATACCAACCCCACCGCCTTCGTTGGAACAGCTGAATGACTTGTCACGATTTCACCCTGAGGGTCCGATGTATGAATTTCCTCCGTTCATACTAACTGATACAACGGACATCTTCTGGAAGGAGATAATGAGCCAACGTTGCGACGGGTACGAGGGTGCTGTGGGGCCCAGCGATGGCGTTGCTTGGGACGCGCTGGTCTCGATGGGTCGTCCGTTGTGGTGGAGCACATTCAGCGCACTAATCGATCCAAGACAGCCAAGTCCCGCCTCGAGAGAGAGCGCCATGGAGCATGTCATCTCGCTGGCTGCTTCCAAGCTCCTCCGAGGTCTTGATCCAAGCGCTGAAGCCAGTTACAACGAAAGCACCATGTTTGGTGTTGCGTCCTTGCTGTGCCGCCTCGGTATACGCCCGTATTGTACGTCAGCACTTGCGTCTCACGTAGTGGCGGACTTCATGGCGGTTCTCGCATACGCGAATCACGAGAATACCATCCACCTCAGCGCGTACACGTCAGACCCGGTGCTCTCGTTTGGCGCCACCCATTTGTGGTATGTGTGGAGCTCGGGGAAGGCCTCCAGTCTGTCCAAGTTCATCCTACCCCAATTCAAGAAGTTGATTCTGAACGAGACGGTGGATACGGGGGGTGTTGGTGAAGCCGTTGCTCGCATCGTGTTACTGTTGGCGATGGACAGCTGTGTGGTGGAGAAAGTTGGGAAGGAACGCTCGATGTGCCAGTTTACGGGCCAGTTCGTGAGCGTTTTATCGTTTTTGAAGTTGCTGAGCGATGCCTTTGACGACCTACAGTTGGAGGAAATGAAGCCACGAGGAACTGGAACGATGGGTACATCAAAATATGATGAGTTTGAATTGGAGACTGGGCTGTCGCAGTTGGAAGCCTGGGAAATGGGCTTCTCACATTTTGTTCAATTGTCACGAAAGCCCACTGAAGAAACGCTGTGGTTTTTGCTGGGGCGTCGATCAGCAGGAATGTTAGCACACGGTAGTAACGGAGCCGACCTCATCATTCCGATGTTTTGTGAGCCAAAAAAGCACGGGGGAAAGCGCGAGATATCGACGATTCGGATTCGTGTCCAGGGAGAAAATACGGATCGATATGGTGGATTTCCACTCTCACCGGGGAAAACGGTCTCGACTATTGATTCACGGACACCAACATACCCGACAGACCCACTGCTGTTTACATTTTGCCTTCGCTCACTGGACGCCTGCTCTTTTATCGATGAAGCGGTGCGAGAACAGCTAGTCGACATTGCGCTGCCGGTATGGAGCACCGATGCACTTGTCGAGGCTGACTTACGTCATCGGAGGGTGATGGAGGAGATCAGCGAGAGGACCAAGTCATCCTTGACAGAAGTGGTAACCGATGAAGAGCTGGAGGCTGTGGCTCGTTGTGCGCTTCTTGCTGTACCTGGAAAGCGAGTTGGAGCCGCAGACAAGGACGAGTGCTGATTGGTAGGTCGGCCAAATCACTCCAAACAAGTGCCTGGGTCGTGTCATTGCCAGTTATCCGAAACAGGTTTTAGCAGCAGAAATTGATTTAAGCTGCAAGACAATGATCACCTATGTTAAAACTCTGACTAGCATGCTTGGGTCGGGTTAGATGCTTTTTGGCGCT
>JAIKVH010001141.1:0-10470 GCA_024679275.1 Phytophthora niederhauseri
GAAGTAAGTTTGGGTCGGAGTGACTCCCTCCGTTAACTCTGGATCTAAAATCCAGAGAACATGGAAAAGTACACACGTGAATCTATCAGCTATGAACATCTCCGTCATGAGCCAAAGTGGGGTTTCTGTCAGCCATAGACTAAACACTGTTTCATCAACATTGAGGCTACGACGGCGTCACTACGGATGATGAGGCTGCTACAAAGCCTTAAATTTAAGGATCGATGGCGGGTGATTCTTCATGCGTGGTATGCTGTTCAACCCCCCCACTACGGAGGGAAGTATTCGACCGAGAGGATGCTGGCGCTGGATGAATATACTCGAAACACGTTGAATTGGTGATCTTAACTCCGCCTGCTGCAACGACGGCGCTAGTGCTCTGCCAAGAGAGTACCCCTCTTCAAGACCCGATGGACGGCTGGAAATCGAAGTACGGGTTCTGGGTCCGCGTTGGCCTAATTGGCGTGTGCGCAAACTATTTGCTCGTAAACCAAGTCCAGGCGTGGATTGGCGTTCCCGCGCTTTCTTCAAGGCTGCTGCTGGCATTGAGCTTACGTGTCGGTGTCATTTTTACTTGTGTGGGGATGATAACAGCAGCGATCTGGGTGTTTCCTGTACCGTTTTTTATGTACACAGTCATAAGTGTTTTACTGGGGGTACAGGCAGGAATATTCCGTGCAGTTATTGGAGCGCAAGCCTTTCGGGCACTTCTATCGCGTCGCGAGCATCTCCGTCGGGCGAATAAAGTTGGCATCTTGCTGGTATTGATGCTAGTAACATATCCAACCATCCAGGTCCTTTACGGACGAGTAAGTCGAACAAGCTACGAAATAATCATGCTGGTGCTGCTCATTATTTTCAAGATCGCCACGAAGGGTATTTACCTCCGTGCTGCGTCTCATATAACCGAGCAGGTCAAATTCACGGTCGATTTCTTCCATGCGCTGTACCTAGCAACATTTATGCCGGGTTTGGCGACAAGTTCAGTGATTGGCACCCTGAGTTTCGATCTCGTGGATACAGCGATCGAGTTACGAGAGCTCTATCATCGGACACAGAGTGTATTATTGAAGCTACGTGGGCTGAGTGTGAGCATCGATGTTGATAGTAACAACAACGATCTGCTGTCCGCAGTCCGATCGCTGTGCTACTCCTCCGAAATGATTCAAACTCAGCAAATCCGAGTCCACTCCTGCGTTTATCACCAGTTGTCAAACGAAGGGAGAACTCTACTGCAAAAATTCAAAAGTCATTCGATTTTCAGCTTCGCAGCCACAGCAACATATACGCGACAGCACCGATTCCTAGCCCCCGCCACAGCGCTATTGCAGTTCAACCCTACTCACCACCATAGGATTTGGCCCAAAACGAACTAAGGCATAGCATAGCCAGTCGCTTGATGGAGTTCGCACGTTCTCCTGGAGAGCCTGCAGATTCTGTTCACAACCGAGTGCCTCATCCTAACGGAATATTTAGAGTTCATCATTCCGCACTATACGGCGGCTTTGTTTTAGTGATGATTCACATGCCTAGCGCACAGTATCATGCGGAACTGGAGGGTATCACCCGTGGCAATGTCAACGACAAGGTCTTCCGAATGTTCTTGTACGCGCTACTGGAGCTCGCGACGTTCGTGGAAATGTCAACGACAAGGTCTTCCGAATGTTCTTGTACGCGCTACTGGAGCTCGCGACGTTCGTGGTGCTCGAGGTAATTACGTGGCGGAACTGTAGAATTCAGGCGTTGTACCAGTTGGCATTCGTGTTAGAGACGCAGAAAGCGTTGATCCTATCGAAGCTGAGTTTCTGGATTCTAGTAACGCTTACGTACCGCGTCGCACACTTTGGTACGTTTGCTGGTTCGACGCTTGTTGTTCGAGGGTAAGCTTTTCTAACCGTGAATGTGAAATAGGATCGGCCTCTCCTTCCAGTTTGAATGGATAAAACCGAATTAGCGCAACCGTGAAGATGAAGATAAAATTGTGGTTTGGTTAATCCAGTTTGAATGGATAAAACCGAATTAGCGCAACCGTGAAGATGAAGATAAAATTGTGGTTTGGTTACTTAGTGAGATGCAACGATCTCTTTGAAAACCGAGTCTCGTGTAATTTGTGTCAACAGTGCCTGGACGTCTAGGTTATAATCTTCTTCAATTGCCACAGTAGCTCGTGCTACCTCGACTGCGATTCTAAGCCATACCGAATAATATTGCTGCAAGAAAAACGGCACGAAGCGTACGAGAAGCCTGAAGACTACTGGTAAAGCCGATAGATTTTTCTAACGGGATCTGTCACCATTCTGTGTAGCTTCCCGGCTCTGCAGCCTTCACTAAACTGCGAACTGTATCAAACGTCTGCATTTTTTTTATTCCTTACGCACAATAGCGAAGTCTTTTTTTAGAGCAAAATAACAAGTGGGCTACAGTATTTTCGACTGTGTAAAAATACCTGGATACTTTTTTTAGAGCAAAATAACAAGTGGGCTACAGTATTTTCGACTGTGTAAAAATACCTGGATAGTACTTGTATATAGGACCGATCCTTTAACTAAAAATATCTTCTGTAGGGGATTATCTCTTACAGAATCACAAAGCAACAAATCGCCCGTCCAACTACTCCACGAGGATGCACTGGAGCGCAGCAGCACCCCTGAATGACATTGCAGCCACTTGCAGTAAAAGGTTGATAAACCCCCTCCAAGCGCGATGGACAAAGATTCTTCGCCTGTGGTATGCCGTTCAACTCCCCCACTATGGAGGTAAATACTCCATCGAGAGGATGCTGGCGCTGGAGGAATATGTTCGAACCACATCGAGGCTCCGCGTTGCTATGGTTATATTGACTCCACCCGCTGTAACGATTGCGATTGTAATAGCCCAAGAAAGTGTTCCACTTCAAGATCCGGCGGCTGGTTGGAAAGCAAACTACGGCTTTTGGATTCGTGTGGGAAGCGTTGGTGTGGTTCTGAGCTATTTCATTGCGAACCAAGTCAAGGTGTGGCTTCGAGTCGCCGTTCTCTCTTCACGGCAAGTGCTGGTATTCTCGATATGCGTCGGAGCCAGTCTAATAACTGTGGGGATGATTATTGCGGAGGTGTGGGTATTCCCGGTACCATTTTTCATGTACGTGCCTTCGATTCCCGTGTGGGTCATACTTATAGGCGTCCTACGGGCTGTCGTTGGAGAGCATGCGTTTCGAGAAATGCGTTCTCGACGGGGGGAGCTCTCCCAGCTACTCAAAGTGGGCAAACTGCTGGGGGTCAGGTTGTTCGCGTACCCGGGTATTCAGGTTCTTTACGGCAAACTAAGTCACACAAGCTACGAACCGTTAGTTCTACTGCTGCTTTATACATTCAAAGTCATGATGAAGGGTATCTTCCTACGAATTGCTCCCCACAGGGATGACATTCTACCCGAGCAGATCATTTTCTCTGTGGACATTTTCGACGCGCTCTACCTAGCCACGTTCTTGCCAAACCTGGCAGTAACTTCAGTGGTGGGCATGCTGATTTTTGATCTCGTGGACACAGCGATCGAATTGCGAGAGCTCCATCATCGGGCCCGGAGAGCTGATTTTTGATCTCGTGGACACAGCGATCGAATTGCGAGAGCTCCATCATCGGGCCCGGAGAGGTTTAATGGAGCTGCGTGTACTAACCAGTATTAGCGCCGGTTTTGGTGGTAGCAACGATTTGCTGGCAGCAGTCCGATCACTGAGCTACTCCTCCGCAATGATCCAAACGCAGCAGATCCGAGTCCGTTCATGCACTTACCATCAACTGTCGAGCGAGGGGAGGACTCTGCTGCAAAAGCTCGATAGTACTTCATTTCTGCGGCTTCACCACAGAGAAGACATAACCTTACATGCGTCATCACCACTGATTCCTGGCCCAGGGGGCAGCTCGATTGCAGTTCAGCCCTACTCCCCGACAGTGGATTTGACCAAACAGGAAGTACGACCAAGCCAAAAAGTTGATGATACTTCGCGCGCGCTCATGGAGAGCCTTCAGGTTCTGTTCACAACCGAGTGCCTCATTCTGACGGAATATCTGGAGTTCGTCATCCCCGCACTATACAGCGGCTTTGTTTTAGTGATAACTCGGTTGTCTAGCGCACAGTATCACGCGGAAATGGAGGGCATCACCCGCGACAACGTCAACGACAAGGTCTTCCGAACGTTCTTGTACGCGCTGCTGGAGCTCGCGTCATTTGTGGCGCTAGCGATTGTTATGTGGCAGAATTGTAGAATTCAAGCACTGTACCAGTTAGCGTTCGTGTTAGAGACGCAGAAGTCGCTGATCCTTTCCAAATTGATTTCGCTCATATTAGTGACGCTGACTTTCCGCGTGGCACACTTCAGTACGTTTAATGGCGAGCATGATAGACGTTTAGGCATCGCTCTCTCTAACAATGCTTATGATGAAGGGTCAGACTTCTCTTTTCAGTTTGCATGGATCAAAGATGCACACTGATGAAGCGGTTGGAGCTGGCTTTGGATGATGAAATCGTATAGTTACCGGTCTGTCCAAATGTTAGCCAAGTAATGAACTATTAAATACTAACGCATAATATCTGCGCTTATACACTACGTACTTAAGTATGCAGCACATTTTCAAACCTTCACCGTGAATACGTTTGGGGCAAAGGCAACGTCTTTAGATCACCGAAGACATGCCTCGCAGCGGCTTCGCAGTGAATCGGTACGAGGCAGCCCGGGAGTGGTGTGGTGGGTCTTAATGTCGGCCAGCTAGTTGGCCTGCATGCAAGCTAGCTGACGAACGCCGCTCCCTAAAATTAAAAACTAAGTTGCCTACGGCTGGCCAGGCAGGCCTACGATAGTGCAAAGCCGTGGACTGTGAGTTCGGGCTTGAAAACGTGGCTCACTTCATCTCTTGAAAAAAATGGGGTTACACCGCTGCGCTTGCCTAAATACTTTGCAGACATAATTTTTTAAGGCACCGGTATGGGCCGATCATCTTATTGATGATAATAGCTATAGAGCCCCCCCCCCCCCCTCCGTTCCCCCTTCGGGCTTAGCTAAATCAAGTAGATGTATTATCAAAAATATAACTACGAATAAAATAGCTGATTTGAGTGTAAACATCGGTACTTGTTACGACAACACATCGTGGTGAATGTTGGGCCGTGCTCGAGTTGAAATATTGTACCATTAGGAGCTGTTGAGGCAGTATTTGCTCTGATGACTATACTGTAGAGTAGTTCATGAGGTCGCCCATCGACTTGAAAACCAGCTAGCGCGACCTCATTGTTTGTGGTATCTCAAATGAGCAGATACTCGATAGGTAGGCGACTGCCACCAATTGTCAACATCTCAATAGTTCAGTGTAGAATGGTTAAGCAAAGAAAATGATTTTGAAAATCCACATCCAAATATGTTTTCGTTCAATCGTGGCGAACCGCATATACCAAGAAATAGCTAAAGTTCACGCTAGTATCACACGAAAGTACGAAGTACTGTGCCATGTACAAATTGTCCCACCATACAGATACAGCAAAGATGTATTAACAATGTTATACGTGAACATCATCATCACGATAACCCAACTTCATATCCCTACACAGTACATGTACTGTATGCGCTACACCTACTCATGATCGACTACATTGAAGTTCTACACTTACGCAAGAAATCGCGAATTGGAATGCGCCAGTCCAACGATCGTGCCTGCAGAAGCTAGCAACAGTATGTGGTGAAATGGCATTTGATGGCGTCAAGTTTTACTTATTATAGCGCGTAACCTCGGATGCCCGCGCTGTTGGTGGAACTTGGTGCCCACGACGCCTACAATACGTAGTACTTCACAACAACCATTTTCTCGGGATCTGGTTTGTTTAGCAACAGTTTCTTCGAAGTACCAGTCCGTACTAACTTAGTACATTTAGCGCTGGTACAGAGGCTACTGTACAACTTGTGACATCTGACAGATTGATCACTGCGAGCCTAGACAGACTGCTCATTCCTCAATTCTTCGAGAAACTCGCACCTGGACCACCTGCTCAACCCCCAAGGCCCATGAATTTCAAGCTCTGCATCGCTGCCATCGTGGCTGCCATGGCCGCTACCTCCGTCAACGCTCTCGAGACGACATGCGCCCCTTACAGTGGGTGCGGTAGCTCCACCCCAGCGTACCTAAAGAAACTCGCCGAGTGCTGCAACAATGTCGGTGGTTTGAGCGGAGAGCAGTGCTGCTCGTCGAGTTGCCGGACCGGAATCCCCTGTGCGTAGGGTCTCTCTGAAGCACGACCTCTCTTCGACCGTATCGAGACCGTTCTATCATGGTGGAGATCGTTTGAATGCACACACATGTTATGCTTTCAATTTCACTGTCCATTGCTTTATTCTTTATTGTTCTTCTTCGTTAACAAGGATTAACATGGATTGGATTGGTTGGCCCGTTCTCAGTTTTATTATCCACTTGTCCCATTATGCTTCGCTGACCTGATCGATGCAAATGCAACCGCTGTCAGTAAGACTTATTTAGTACAAGCGTACGCCTTGCCTTACAGTAGGGATCAGTTCTTAAACTTAAACGTGGATAATTGCGGACCCCCGATAGATCACCCGTGCATGTAGTACGTGTATTTGTAAGCTTAGGGTACATGCTTCGACAAATTGCAATGAAATCTCTCGTAGCTTTATCCGTTGGCGTTCAGAGCTTGTTCTTCAGATGCTCCATTCAGGAACCAGCACGCCCAAATCTTCGAGGTCCAAACTCAGAAGTGAGGAAGGACATCGGCGTTAACTTGACGACAGATTGCCGACGCGGCATCGGTCGCGGACGCGTAGTTGGTCATATTGTCGAGTAGTTGGCTGAGATGGTTCGCTGCGAAACATTAGCGCTATAGTTGCATCCTCAATTCCAAAGGTATCCTAACTATCCTAACTATCGTTATTATTTTGCTACATTATTGGCTGTATAGCATCCACAACGGCCGTCTCTACCTGGACATCTCCACACCACATTATCGAATGAAAGCACGCGTCGTGACTGTACATTGTTTGGATGGATTGTCCGTATCAGTACTACCAGCGCGCATTCTTGATAAGTTTTTTTTCACCGACCGGTATTATTTTACAGCCAGCTAATGAACAATGCTACGGTGTAGCTGTCCAGAGCAAGCGTCACCCGGACGGCTGATAATGGCGAACTTGCAGATCCCCGCTGATTCAACGCGCTGGTGGTTCGACCTGGCCCACGGTCTAATGACCAAGTCTGCGCACGCTTCACAACCCAAATTCATTCGTTGGCCAACAACCTCGACAGTCATGCTCGAGTTCCCTTTTGATTACGTCGCGAAGATCGACCTCGCTGTCGGCGACCTCATCGCAGTAGTCGTGAATTAGGTGTACGAGAGCGTGATCTCCGCCGTGTCCTATTTCGCAGTCGAGTACACGTCCAACTGGAACTGGCATTTCGAGGACCTGGGCGCACTCATTCCGGTGAGTTGATTCATTCGTGGTTCTTGCTGGCGCTGATGCTTACAAGTTGCTTACTAGTACGTACGACCACGTAACCAAGCACTATACTTCCGCTGGACGTACTCGGCAAATTGAGTGTGCAGTAATGTTTGCGCTGGGAAGGGAGCAAGCAGCCAACCGCTCGAGCCCGTTGGTGTGGTGAAGCGTACTGCTTTTATGAAGTTTTATCAGAGGGATTGAATACTACATGCTACGCGTATTGAGTAAGTTGGAAATATGGGCCAATCTGCAGCAAGTCCAACTAACCGGGAAGCGAGTCATTCGGTTTGTCCTCTTCGTGGACATCCTTCGTTTGGGTATTGTTATAAATCCGCTAACACTTCAACTGTCGAGCGTCAATCGGCTCATCTCACGTATTATTTTGCTTATTTCACGTGGACATTCATGGCACTACGACTTTCAACCAGGAGGTGAAAGGATATTCGCACGCTTGAAAGTCTCCATTCGACTTTTGGCGGTGTTCGGTGGCCCTGGTCACATCGGCTCTTAGCTGCTCCACTCCGGGACTAATAGGCCGAGGTCTTGGATCTCCCAACTCAGGAAAACGGACAGCGGCGGTATGCTCCCGGCGATCGAGTTGGTCACCGCAGTGGCGGGCTCCATGGTGAAGGAGGTTGAAAGCTTGAGATGTGCTCGGCGCGACGCAAACGTTGGACTGAGGGCAGCCCAGTCGGCGGAGAGCAAGTGGCGCCCGAGGTATCAACGAGAAAAGGCAACCCCATTGATCGCCAGCCACAGCAACCGTTGGTGCCATCACGGGGAGTGCAAAGTGCGCTGCATAGCGAAGCCCCCACGGCTGAAATGCAATAGTTGAAGACGGAAGCAGACTCTGCTTAATGAATCGATGTTTGTATTTGCTAAGTTATCGTCATTTATCCGTGTATTCATGTCTAACAAAGCTGTGTGCTTACAAGGTTAATCTCACGCTAGAATGTGGCTTCTACTTGTAGAGCAGAGATGACATCTGCGAGACGAAAGGTTAATCTCACGCTAGAATGTGGCTTCTACTTGTAGAGCAGAGATGACATCTGCGAGACGCGCTTGCTCGAATGGCGGAATCGAGATGCTAAGCGCACGTTGATGAGCTTGAGTACCGCCACTGCTGTATGAGGGGCTCGTGCCTCCAGCGCCTCCATAGCTGCTGCACGCAAGCGTAACACCACGCAGTCGGACGTGGCAAAGTACTTGTACTCTGGGTCTATACCACCGACGTTGGGCGTGATGACGGAGCCTGGGCCGATCTTCAGCAGACGCGACTTGGCGGTCGTGAACGGCGTCCACTGAGACTCCTCGGGCACCACGAACGATAGTTTACGCGGGTTGAAGACCCTCCCTGACTCATTCGATTCGTCCACAGCGTCCTCGTTCCCCTTCTCACTACTGGCACCTTCAATCTCGCCAGCTTCAGAGTAGCGGACACCGGGTATGTTGTGGGCGTTTGAAAACTCCGAGTCCATGACGAAGTTCATGTACCCGAAGCAGATGAAGTACGTGTCATCTCGTAGCCGCTCCGGTACGAGCTGCGAGCCATTGGGCACCACGACGATATCCAGGTACGCGGACAACGGGAGCAGCTTCTGGTAGCTCGCACTGCTGTCGTGCTCGGGGGATGCGGCCATGAAGCTCTCCCAGAGTTCCAGTTGGCTCTTGCGCTTCCAGTCCGAGAGAGAATTGCCGATTCGAGGTGTTACGGGGGCGCTGCAGATGTGGTCGGGCAGCAACTCGTTCTCGCAGATTTCGAGGGCGATGTCCACATCGCTACTCAGCAGATGCACGCGCTGCGAGTAGTGGTTCTGACGCAGAGCGAGCTCAATCTCCGGCTTCAAACCGCAGAAGTAGATGTCGAACATGTACATGTCTGCGAGTGTGGATGCCTTGCGGAAGTTGAGCAGCGCCGTAGCGTCGAAGCTCGGGACGAGTCCGAAGTCGATGATCACGTACTGCAGCTTGGGAAAGTCAAGCGAGTGGACGCGCGTCTCCATCCGCTCGAGGATGTTGACAGATGTGCCGAAGAAGAGGTACCCTTGCAGTCGCAGCACGAAGATGGCGCTCCCTTCAGCATCCAGGAACGCCGTCTGCTCGGGCGTGCGGTCTACTGCACTTCGGGTCAGCGCTCCAGTCGTCTCGTGGTGGACGCAGCCCACATCGTGGATACGCCAGATCAGCTCGACCATCGAGATGATGATTCCCATCGCCACACTCTGCAGCATTCCAATGATCAGGAAACTCGACGTAATGAGCACAACCGTTGCCTTCTCAATGGGCTTGAGAAAGTGGAAAGGGGTGACCAAGTACGCCTCGAGGAAGTGCAGCCCCACACTGAGTAACAACCCGCCGAAGATGAACTTGGGCACGAACTGCAGCAGGCGAATCCCCACCATCCACAAGACCACGATCAGGAAGGCGCACACCAGCGCGGGCACTTTCTCGTGAGCCTCAAACTGCTTCATAATACCCATCGCAGAGAGGTAGTGGCACCCACCGCAGCACCCCATGAACCCACTCGCAAGATTGGCCAGTCCGATCACGCGCATCTCGTTATCCGGCGAGATATCCCGTCCAAAGAGCGTCGACAATGACGTCGTAGCCACACTGTACTTCAACGCGCCTAGAATCACGAGCGAGATCATGAATCCCATACATTCGTTCGTCAGCGTGTGCCAGTGCACATGCTTGAAATCAATCTCAGCCCAGGGATACCACATGGGCGTCTGCGCCACCACAACCGGGTCCCACGAGAAGACCCAGCCATCCTTGCCCAGCTTCTCCATGCTCGCGCCATACATCGTGGCAATGACTTGGAAGCCCACGAGCGACAAGGCCAGCAGACACGGGAACGAGATGGCCACGGGCAACTTCAAGTACTGTCCGAGTCTTGCAAAGCCGGCGAAGGCCACGGCCGGCAGCAGCAGCATCTGCACGTCCCACGAGAAGAAGGCCGCTGTCAGCGCCTTGCTGGAGGCCATGTGCAC
>JAIKVH010001142.1:0-10461 GCA_024679275.1 Phytophthora niederhauseri
AGGTGGGGGAGTATGTAATGTGTGTAAATGGTGTGTGAGAAGTGGAAGATATGAGGTTGGATGACGGATATGAGGTGAAAAGTGGATAATAAGATTTAAAATGGGATGATGAAGGAGGAAAGCGGGTTATAGGATGAAGAGAGGGAGTTGGTGGTTGGATAGATGTAGTAGATGATAAGTAGATACAGTGTGAGTGTAAGTGGTGTGTAGGAAGTGGAAGAAATATGATTTTATGGTAGATAGAAGAAAAAAAAGAAAATGAGGTTGAAAAATAAGAGTGGAGGTGGAGTAGAAAAGTGGGTTGTAGGATGGAGAGAAGGAAGTTGGTTGTTGGAGGGTTGGATGGTAGGATGGTTGTGAATTGGTGGGTGGATTTATGTAGTAGAGGAGGAAGTAGGTATTTGGTATAAAAAGGTAAAGTTTAAAAGAGGATGTTTGAGGAAGAAATAAAGAAGAGTAAGTGGTGTGTAAGAAGAAGTGGATAGTAAATTAGAATAGTGAAAAGGGTGGTTGAATTAAGTGGGTAATTGTTGAAGAGTAAGGATTGAATAAATAGGGGGTTTGGAGGAGAGTGGATTGAGGAAGAAATGTAAAAAAATGTAAGAGTTAAGTAAAATAAATGGGTGAATTGAGGTAAATGAGGAGGTAAAAGAGTAGTGGTTAGTTGGTTTAGAAGAAAAAAATGTGTAAGTGAATATATATTGTAAAAAGATTAATGAATAATAGAAATTAGTACCGGTACTACACATTTTTTTTGTCGAAATGTGTAGTACCGGTACCGATAACTCAGCGAAACTGTAGACTTTGCTATTTACTTTGCCCGAAAAAAGTCAGCACCGGTGGAGATGCTCTTATATGCATATTTCCAAAAATATCTCACGAGTGCTATTTTACTCGACATGCTACCGATATTACATATTCACTCAACATGTTACAAAAGTTACACGTTTACTCGACAGGATGCAAGAGTTGCATATTTATTCAACTGGTTACACTGGTTACATATAGGTTACAGCAGTTACAAATTTGCTCATCAGGTTACACCGGTTGCATATTTACTCAACAGGTTACAGCCGTTACAAAAAAAGCAGGTTGGATAATGTTTAAATTGGGATGAAGGTTGCGTGGGGATGTGGCATCGAGTATGGATGGAGGTGTAAAATATGAGGAAACGAGCGGGAAGGTGTGAAAACAGCAGAAAAGCAGGTTGGATCAGGTTTAAATTAGGATGAAGAAAGCAGGTTGGATGAGGTTTATATTGGGATAAAGATTGTGCGGAGATGTGGTATACAGTATGGAAATACATACACCATCTTTTACCTCTACTCTACTTCCTCTTACTGCAACTTCTCTGATGCTTGCGCATTCCTTTAGTAGCAGACCGCGCGCTTCTATCCTACAACCCCCTTTATCCATCATCTCTATTATCTTGTTCCTACTTCAAAATTCATTTAACATTTTAAGGAGGAAACGAGGGGGAAGGTGTGAAAACAGTGGAAAAACAGGTTGGATCAGGTTTAGATTTGGATGAAGAAAGCAGGTTGGATCAGGTTTATATTGGGATAAAGGTTGTATGGGGATGTGGCATCGAGTATGGATGGAGGTGTAAAATAGGAGAAAACGAGGGGGAAGGTGTGAAAACAGCAGAAAAGCAGGTTGGATCAGGTTTAAATTAGGATGAAGAAAGCAGGTTGGATGAGGTTTAAATTGGGATAAAGGTTGTGTGGAGATGTGGTATACAGTATGGAAATACATACACCATCTTTTACCTCTACTCTACTTCCTCCACGTCAGTTACACAGAACCCATCTACTTCCACATAATGGCATTCCATTCAACCAGCACAAACCTCTTCTTCAACTTTTCTCCTACTTTTCCCAACGATCTCCACTCGAATTTTCCAATCCCATTATCCACTTTACACTTCCTATCCACCATTCAAACACAACTATTCCATATTAGTATGCTTCATTCAACCTTCCACAACATTCACTATCATTTTTCATTCTCATTGTCCACTTTTTACCTTATACCCACCGTTCAACCACATCTATCCTTCTCCCCATACCCTATTTACATTTATCGCACCTTCTTCCGCTTCAACTAACTCTATTAACCCTTTCGCGGGTCACCTATATTTGTATAGTATACAAACCCCAGTATATATTATGTTTAAGGGAGCATTTTTCAACTTATTAGAAAACTACGGTACTACCGCTAGGTGTACCCATCCCCTTCAAGATTGTAAATTGAAGTGCACCATCTCTCAGGAGCAGCGTCTAGCTAACACAGGGATCTTCAAAGGGCGCATTGTTCGCCCTTTAACGACTTTACGGTATTATCCCTTTCGCGGTGCAGGGGCGCATTTCTCGCCCTTTTGCACTGTTATCAAAACACGGTAGGTAATCAGCCTGTAAAAGGACGCATTCTGCGCCCTTTTAGCTGTACTTCAAGTTAGTAATCACCATCTTTTATAACAAGTAATAAACAGTACATGGCGTAATCATAAAGTAATCATTCCACATACAAACTCTAAGTCACGTGCTCCCACACTATGTAACCGCCAAATCACAGTAGATGGCATGTCTCATGAGACATGCTAAAGCAGTACCGTGATTTTGTAAAAGGGCGCAGAATGCGTCCTTTTGGAAATGAATCACTTAGAATTGTATACTATACTTTATTCAAGTTGCTCGCGAAAGGGTTATTAGTGGAAGCAGTGGATTGGTCAGGATTTAAAAATACTTGTGCGACTAACTCAACCTATCCTTCATTGGTCAAAAACGGAAGGTACAGGGTACCAATCGGATAATATGTTGGTAAAATACAATATATTCGCAGTAGTTTACCATTAGGTCCCGGTTTTTGGTTGGCGACGTGGCATCAAGAAAGAGAGAGAGGATTATCCTCCAATGAGATGAAGCCTTCCGGACGCTAGCAGCACAACACGTCGCTCACTTGCAGTACATGTACCGACGTGCCGCCCAAGAGTGCCGCGTTGCGCTCAATGTGTCGGTCTTGCGCTCCTTGGCGCATATGTAGCTCTCGCAGTGGCCTAGCACCGCCGGATGCGTCTTTGGGGAGTAGCATAGTGGAGATCGTGATCATTACCTACCTCTTCGAACTGTTGTACCTGCGCCAAGTCCTTCTGAACTGCATCAGGCACGAGGAGAACTCTACCACCCAAGTGTTCAGGCCATGAATGAGTGCAAGGAGTAAGACCGATACGTCTTCTGCGAGAGCGACTACCACCTCCGTCTCGCCACACGTATTGATGACCGCTGCAGCTGGAAGCGTTTACGATCCAGGCATCGTTCAGAAGTTTATGAACAAGCTCACGTTGGTCGATCGACCGCGATCTACAGGTCGTATAAGAAAAAAGGCATGTTGGTTACGCGCGTTCAACTACTATGCAAGGCAATAATCTCGGGAGAATAATGCGCTTTTTGTCGGGCAAGGACAACCCTAAGTAAATGGCAAGCGCCGAAAGGCATGATAGCTTGTAACCAGGTTTATACTGCTCTCTCGCCTTCTGCAATACCTGTCCCACCTTCTCGAGGAGTTTAAACACGAAGGCAAAAAGAAGACTTTCAATCTTGCGTTACTTTATGGAGGATATGTTGTGCGCGTCCTACACGCAGTTCTCAGGTTTGACGAAGCTCTTGCAGCTGCTTCCTGCAGCGATGAGACGGACCTCGACAGGAACGCGGTGCGAGCGCTGCTGCAATTGGTGGCGGCGGCGAGCCCATCGCAACGCACCGCTCTTGGTTCCGGTGCAACCTGCTATCGTCTGCGACGGCGACCCTACGTTGGGCGGCGTGTGTGGACTCGTCGCAGTTACTGACGCTGCCTCCGGCGGTCACGTCGGAGGCGATGTCGTAGCTCGTGGACTCGTCGGCGAAGCTACCCATCTCGAACGATACAGCTCCGCTGATGCTTGCAGCGATAATGCACTCGCCCACGTAATTTCTCCTGAGATGGTGACGGCACGTAATATAACCGACAATCCTTTTGCGTTCCTCAAAGATGATTGGTAGTAACAAATACGGTAGCTAAAAACATATGGACTTATAAAAAGGCGAAGAATAGGAGTTTTGCCAAATGCTGGCACTATTGCAATAATCTAGTCAAATTATGATTACCTTTGACAAATGCTGGCACTCGCTGACAAAATTATCAGAAACACCTCATGAAAGTCTATCATTTGCACACTGAGGCCTGACTTGGTATTATTAGACGCTTGCACTTTTAGCACTTGCACTCGCTTCAGTTACAAAGAAGACATCGTGGCGCAAATGAATGGAGATGTCGAGAGAGGACCCCGCGATGTTGCAGACGAGGCCACGGTTCTCGACCCACAGGGACGGCAGGTAGTGCTGCGTCGCAAGATGACCTTCGCATCCCGTCCTGAAGCAACATACCACGTCCAAGACTTCGTACTTGCGCAAGGAAAACGCGCTGTGCAGGACCGAAAACGCTCCGGTGGCAATCGTGCGGTGTTCGTGTGCAACAGCAACACCACGTGCTCGCTCGAGGCATTTGTCTTGCAATCTAAGAGCAAGGGGGCAAAAGGATTTTTCTTGAGCTCGTTCAATGCAAAACACAATGGGTGTACGGCTGTGGCGAGACCTACCGCGCGGCAGGTGGCCTCCATGTCAACCGCGGTGTCCCTCGTTCAAGGTAACCCAACAACAAGTGGGAAACAACTCGCGAGACAAGTCAAAGCTCAAAACGGCGTTGACATTGGAAGTCAAATGTCGTACCGCGTCCGTGACTCGATCAAAACCTCCAAAATGGGCACGTATGAACAAAGTTGCCAGCGTCTACCGTCATTGCTGCAGTTGTTTCGTGAGGCCAACCCCGGGACATACACGGCCTTCGACATTGACAGCGACAAGCGTTTCCGTCGCGCTTTTCTTTCTAACCCAGACGCAGCCCGCAGCCAGGACAAAGCGCAGCGAATCCTTGGTTTTGATGGATCATTCATGAAGACCTTGAACCAAAACAACACAACGCTTGTGTTAGTCGGTCGTGATGGAAATAACGCGAACATCGTCATGACTGTAGCGTTGGTACCGTCCGAGGACACAGGCAACTGCCAGTGGTTCATACTCAACTGCATGAAAGCCGGAATTCAAGTGAATGGAGTTCCCTTTTTTAGGGATCGCGGAAAAGCTGGTATTGCCTCAGGAATCACGTTTGGGTTGCAATTACACTTTTGCACTCGTTTCATTGCCGGGGACATGGCAAAACGATTCAAAGCTCTCTTTACTCCGGACCTGAAGAAGCGGCTGTACAAAATCCAGAAGGCCGAAACGGTGGAGGAGTTTGAGTCGCGGCTGCTCGCGTTTGGTATCAACAACAGCGAGATGGAAGCCTATGTGCGTAGCATTGTACCGGCAAACTGAGCTTTGTACCCATACGTGAATACGGACCAAGCTCTACAAATGGCAAACGACCAACTTCGTTGAATCCGTGACGGTCAAGCCCTCCCTGCTCGCCAAATGTTTCCTGCAGAGTTTTTCACGCATTGTATGGAGTCTTTCATGTCGACCAAATTCTCCAGATGCGAGGAAGCTCAGAAATGGCAAACGAAGGGGCAAGTGATCACCGACTATGCTGAAAAGAAGTATAAAAAAGCGCGTTCATGCCACATTCCACTCGGTGAAAATGAGCGGCGCCACTGAGGGATACGCTTACGACACGCGGTCAACAGTTGCCGTCAGGAGGTTCGTCAACATTTCCGCCAAAACTTGCGAGTGTGTCTTCATGCGTCAAATGGGAATCCCTTGCCGACACACAATCGCCGTGTTGACTGCCCTCAACAAGACAGACACTGTTTATGACTTTTTCGACACTTGCTACCTGGTGAAGAACTACCACGCCATGAATGACGTCAACGGAGGCTTGAATATCAAGCTCCCCTCTGAATCGGACGTAGAAGTCGACTTGACTATTCTGGAGCCGGTACCTACAGTATCTAAGGGACGTTAATAAACGAAGAGGTTTGCCAGCAATGACGAAACCCCAAGCAGAGCAACTGCTAGGCGCCGCTGCTGTAAAAACTGTGGTGAGCCTGGGCACAATATTCGAACGTGCACCAATGCCTCTGTAATACGCCGAGCTACTGAGAGTGAAGCCGCTGTTGTGACCTGTGACACTACGGCTGCCCCTGGTGTCTGAGTTAGTCTTGGCGCCATGCATTAGTTTATCACTGCTCGATTTTCCCTAATAAAACTTCGTTCACTTCAAATTTCCGCTCTGGGAAATTTTCGTGATGAAGTACAATATTTTATCAATAGGCGATGATAATCCATCCAAAATCGATAATATATGGTCTGGTTCTGATAATAATGTGCCAGAAACGATGATATTCTATCCAAAAACGATTAGTAAATACCGCAATACCGTCAAGTTTATATTTTATCAACAACAATGTTTTAAACATTACCTTAACCCTTTCGCGAGCAACTTGAATAAAGTATAGTATACAATTCTAAGTGATTCATTTCCAAAAGGACGCATTCTGCGCCCTTTTACAAAATCACGGTACTGCTTTAGCATGTCTCATGAGACATGCCATCTACTGTGATTTGGCGGTTACATAGTGTGGGAGCACGTGACTTAGAGTTTGTATGTGGAATGATTACTTTATGATTACGTCATGTACCGTTTCTTTCTTGTTATAAAAGATGGTGATTACTAACTTGAAGTACAGCTAAAAGGGCGCAGCTAAAAGGGCGCAGAATGCGTCCTTTTACAGGCTGATTACCTACCGTGTTTTGATAACAGTGCAAAAGGGCGAGAAATGCGCCCCTGCACCGCGAAAGGGTTAAAGCGATAGTACATGGCTACAAGTCCGTGATCCAATGGACACCAGGACAGAGGACACCACGATAGCGGATAACAAGTCCAAGCGGGACATAGGAAGATAGATAAGCAGTAGATAAGCCGTAGCGAAAGCAGACAAAAGCAAACATCGAGAGCTAGTAAGTCCGGGTCACGTGCGTGTATAAGAAGAACTTATTCTCCTCTGATGAGCATCCTTAACCTAGTTAGCGGTTGGCTTCAAACCAGGCAGCACGGCGCGCGGTTTGCAGGCGACTCAGTGGCATACGTTCGCGCCACTCGCTGAGCGAGATCCCATCTTTTTTGCGGATGTAGTACGATTTGCTGGCTAGGCGGCGCGCTGGCCGATGGCTTCTGTCGCCGTCGTGTTGCACACCGCCTTGGTAATGTCCGTGCAGTTGTCGTCGTCGTTCAGGTTACAGAACATCGTGCCCTCCTTCACACAGTCCTCGGTGACCGTGTCGCTGCAGTAGTTGGGCTGGCAGAAGCCGTACGTCATTGGGATCGATTTTACGTGCCTCAGCACGAGCGGCGACCGACCGTTTATCACAGCGGTTCGTGCGAGCCAAGTGCTTGCGTAGCCCTTGCGGCGTCTTCAACGTCCTCTTGCAGTAGCGGCAAGTCCGAGGGGCGTTCGTCTTGGGCCGACCGACCTTCCTTGGAGCTTGAACCGGAGCAGGCGGGCCAGCGAAGCGCTTTCCGTTTCGTAGCATCTTGGCCATGAGCTAGATAGTGCAGCGTGTTGAACTTGAACGAACCGGAAATGTACCCCCTCTAACGACAGCGCAGCGAGGCTGTCATAAACTGTCAGTTTTTTACAAGGTGTTTCTGATAATTTTGTCAGCGAGTGCCAGCATTTGTCAAAGTGCCAGCATTTGCCGAAGGTAATCATAATTTGACTAGATTATTGCAATAGTGCCAGCATTTGGCAAAAGTCCGCGAAGAATGCGCTCTTTAAGCGGGTGTAATCCTACCTTGTTTTGATAACACGTTAAACGGCGAAAAATGCGTCCGTTCATCGCGAAAGGGTTAACCTATCCACTCCTTTCTCTACATTCTATAATCTACTTTTCCCCACCACCTCCATTTTCCCATCGCATGCCTAAATCCTCATCAACTACCTCAATTTAACCTCGACCCCTTCTTCCATCCTACAACCCACCCTCAGCTGTTAAAACTTTCGTTTTATAATCTTTGTCTTACATCCGTACCTTCTTTTAACTACGCTTGTTTTTTTTTTACCTTTCACTATACTAATTTCACACACGCAATAATTCCTCTTTCTTTCTATCCTACAACTCACTTCTCATCACAATCCACGTTCACATTCCATATCCAATGTTTTTACTTCCAACCTCATACCCGCCAACCAACCACATATACCCTGTTTCACACATCTTTTTCACGCATCTATTGCTCATCGACACCACCCAAATCTATCCAACCATCAGCTTACTTAATCCTATCCTATACTCCGCTTATCACCACCACTACTTTCTCATCCTCCAATCTCGTTCTCTTTCCCCCAATTTATATCCACCCCTTAACAACATCTATTACACTTTAGCATACCTAAATTAAGTTATATTTAAGAAGAAATTTTGGATTATAGTAGATGACTTTTTTTATTACTGACTTAAAAGTCGACTCACGCTGCGGGAATAGTGATTCTAGAGCTATACATCGATGATATCCTGATTGCCTACAACGACGCAGCCGAAATGGAGCGCGTGATGAATGCTCTCTCCCGCAAGTACAACGTAAAGAACTTGGGCGCACCGTCCAAGATTCTCGGCATGGAGGTGCAGTACAACGCGGGTGGATCAATCTTCCTGCGTCAAGTGGCCCAAATCGACGAGATCCTCCACCGTTTTGGCATGGCCGATGACAAGCCCTCGCACCTGCCAATCGCAGCGGGGACTCGGTTCGAGAAATGCTCTGCGCCCGCCACTCCAGACGAGCTTCACACGATGACCAACGTCTCTTATCGGCAGCTCGTCGGTGCCCTCCTTTATGTCAGCGGCATGACGCGACCCGACATATCGTGCGCTGACAACTAAGCCGCGCCCGCCCCAAGAACTGGACCAAGTTGCTGCAAGTCCTGCATTACCTGCGTCCGCATCGAACTTACGGAATCGTGTTCAAAGCCGACGGCGATTTAGTGGAGGCCTTCTCGGACGCTGACTGGGCGAACGACGTCGTGGATCGCCGCAGCGTGTCTGGCGTGCTTGTTCGCGTATTGGATCCCCAGTCCACTGGTATAGCAAGAAACAGTTTTTAGCGGCGAAGTCTAGAACCTCTGCTGAATTTGTCGCTGCTGACCTCGCTGCTGAAGAAGCCCACTGGGTCAAGATCCTGTTCCTAGGAGTCGCGAATGTACCCCAAGTGATCGTCTTCATCGACAACAAGCCTAAGATCCAACGCATCACCAATGGCAAAACCTCCGGTGGCCAGAAGACCATCGACGCCCGGTACCATTGCCTCCGTGATGCCTGGCGCGATAATGCTATTGCTATTGAGCATTGCGCTTTCGCGCACATACCAGCGGGTACCTTGACTAAGGCTCTGGCACGTCCACAATTCGAACGGATGAACCTACTACTCAAACTGTCCAGTATCTCCAGTGCCCAAGCGCCGACGAAATAGAAGTAACCAAGCCGGCCCCCTGTCATCGCGGTCCGACGTCGTGCGGAGTCCGGTGCTCCATTAGCCCCGGCATCCAAGTGCGCGTGGACTTCGAAGCCTCCTTGCTTGTATGCTTCCTGATCCTACTAATGGCCGTATTGTTGAGCAGGTACATTGCCGAAGCTCGCACTATGAAGCCATTCAAACGGGAACCGATTCAATGTGACATGGTTTCATCCTCGGGTTCTAGCCCCAAAGGAGAACCTCTCTCCCGAACTGCGCTAGGTTCAAGTGAGCCGACCATGTCAATACACAGTCAAGTGCGAGCAATCCAGCATCGGCCAAAGTGGTCTACCCGGCAGAGCCCTGTGGGTTCAATTCCCAGGGCCCGTCACGAGTGAGGACCACGGTCTGATGCGAAGACACTATCCACCCCAGTAAACCAGTGTGCAGCTTGAGGGGGACGTGTTGGGACATCCCAACCAAGCTCAAGCAACACACTCGTGTCCACCTGGCGGTCTCACGTGGAGGTCCTGCACATCAAGCAGATCCCACAACCTTAAGCCACTCAAATACAACACACTTCGTGTTTTTCCCTACAGAGCACACTCGGCTCCACCACTTTCATCTATCCCTCCGGCTAGTCTCGCTACGTTGGCTCCAACACTTAAGATAGCCCGTTCTAATACCAGAACGTACGAGTCCGTACACCTTACGGACTCCAAGAGTCAACCCTTAACTCTTAACTGTGTGAATATCAAACTGAATGTATTTCTCTTTAGCGCGCCCAGACCGCCTACGGTGTAAATGTATCCGGTTCACTATCGAGCATAGTGAACCCTAGTCATATGCACAATCAGTGGCTCTGAAGACATGTATTGATTCTCCTACTGAAGTAGGTTAGACAGTGCATACCCACAATGCCTGTGCGTCCCACACTTCGTAACCCTTCGGGTAACTCTCTTGTAACCCCGTTACCCCCCCCCC
>JAIKVH010001144.1:0-10448 GCA_024679275.1 Phytophthora niederhauseri
AGGGGAATGCGTGCTCAGGCTTGAAGCGTGAAGTGCTCGCAAAGTCAGCTTTCGATTTGACTTCTGCTATTCCAGAGCCCAGCGACGACGATGAAACCCCCAAGAGCGAGTCAACACACGGATAAGGCTCACGGCACTCGAAGCTTAGCAACAGACGATAGAGCTACTCCTTTGATCATGAAATAATACGATAGTGTACTGGTACATTTCCGATCTTAGAGCTGCCTCGCATCTTCGTACTCAAAACTTGTTAAAGCTTATCGAGCCGTACTCGTCACCGAATGCATCGCCGACTTGGCCGATTTGAGGGTCAGTCTCCCTCTCTCGGTTTGAGATGTTTCCGTCCCCCCTCCGGTGCGTTTGCTGTTGCTACTCGACTTCTTGACACCGCGCTTGTTCCTGCCCGCCGCCACCTTCTTCACGTTAAACTTCGTCACGTGAGCCACCAGCATCACGCGGTTCTCCGCCGCAGAAAACGTCTGGCGCGTGCGAGAGTACCCGAAGTAGAAGAGCGTCAGCAGCGCCACCGTCACGCCGAACGCGATGATCTCCACGCCGCCGTTGTCCTGGAACGCCACGACTGCGATCGTCGCTAGAATCCAGACGATCATCGAGTACAATGCGCCCGCGACACCAAACGGACTCTGGAACTCGGAGCTCTTGATGTTCTTGTAGTTGCGCTTGAGCGAGATGTAGCCGACGCACTGCCCCGTGTACGACATGAACGCCGATAGAATACAAATCCGAAAGAGGTTCTTGTGTAGCCAAAACGTCCGTTGAACCCAGATGCAGTCGGGTGAGATGGATGAAGGTAGAAGGAATGCTGGCTTCTTGTCACGCCGTACGGTGTCTCGTTCTCTTTGGTGATTCTGGAGAGGAATTTTGGTAGCAAGCGAGACATGGCCATGGCGACGATGAGTTTGCCGTAGCACCACATGAACCCGAACGCGGTGGCGTACGTTGCTGGCAAGGATAAAATAGTGGCGACGCTGTGTGAGATTTTGAACATGAGTGTGAAACCTCGGTTGAACGGAACCAACTCGGTTGGCAGCGAGGCTAAACCCGGTGGGAGTGAAGCCGTCACGAAATACACAACTAATCCAGTGATAAATAGCGTCACAACGCACGAAACTTGCGCGGTTGGAACTATTTTCTTGGGTTGGTCTACTTGGTCGCTCGATAAGCTGAGCGCTTCAACGCCGACGAAGAACCAAGACGCCAAAGGGAGGGCTTTCATGAACCCGCTAAACCCATCGACGAATTCCTGCTTGTGGTCTGCACCCTATTCAGCGAAATCGACGAATGCCAAAGATCCGAGGCAGTAGATCACAACGATTAGCAGTGAGATGATACCGATGCCGAGGTTGAACACCCAGAACACGTGACCGCCTTTGATCTGGATGAGAAGCGCGCTGACGTAGAATAGTGCCCACAACAGCGGCGAGTAGGAGTCTAGCGATGGCGCTGCGTCCACAATGAGGTCAACGAAAGATATCACGGACGCTGAGACGTACGCGATGTACTCCAGCGCCTCACAGCACCCAACCATGAACGCCGGGTAGAACCCCAGCGTACACCGTGCTAACCCGTAGGAGCCGCCCGCGAACGGCAGCGCACCCGTGATTTCCGCTGTGCAGCTGCACAACGTGATGTACGCACTGGCGATAAGGAAATATCCGAGGAGGAAGCTGTAAATCCCCGCGTTGATGCCTTCGTTCCAGCAGAAATACTGCCCGCCGATGACAATCGTGATGCCGAGCATGAAGATGTCCAGCTTGCCGTGTCTGTATTTGATCGTGTTGTCGGCCGATGGCCCGTTCGCAGGGGCTGCAGCTTTCTCTCCGCTAGGCAAAATCTGAACCGTGGACGGCGCCAAAGGCTGAACCAAGGTCCGTCTCCTGAATGGCCGAACATTGAAGATTTTCATCGCTATGACGACGTGCTGCTGCTGCCTTCACTTAAGAAATGGGTTTGTTCTGAGACTTTGGGGGCTGGCTGCTGTTTATTCCAATGGCTCAGAAAAGTCTTCGAAACGCCCGAGGACGAGAACAACCAAAGTGCATTCTCGTTTACGCTGTCCCGTTCTCAAGCTATGCATAGCTCAGTGTCTCTGAGTGAAATTATGTACTGTGTCGCGGGTGATTGGATTGAGTTGATTCTCGTTCCCATTGAATGTTTATCGTCCTGCACTTCTTCCGCTCCTGCCACTTCTAACCGACCTAATAGATTTCCCAAAATGTTTATCGTCCTGCACTTCTTCCGCTCCTGCCACTTCTAACCGACCTAATAGATTTCCCAAATGTCGCCTTCGGATTCGAGCGTCTTCCTTCCGAGGCTTCGCTTCCTGTGGTGTGGTGGCTGCCGCTTGTGGAGCTTGTGGTCTGGTGTTTGTGGCGTCGAGCTGCTGCCACCTTCTTGATGTTGAATTTGGTCACGTGGGCTACGAGCATGACTCGGTTCTCCTGCGGAGAGAAGGTTTGACGTTTCCGTGCGTAGACGAAGTAGAACACCGTCAGAGACGCAACTACCACCAGGAAGGCAAAGCTCTCGACGCTCCCGTTGCCCTGGAAGCCGACGATCCCAACGGTACTCAGCAGCCAGACGCACATGGAGTAGAATGCCCCCCAGGACCCGAACGGACTTCGAAACTCGGAGCTCTTGATGTTGCGGTAGTTGTGTTTGAGCGAGATGTAGCCGACGCATTGCCCCGTGTACGACATGAAGCCTGCCAGCATGCAGATGTTGAAGAGATACTGGCCGATGGATGGGACCCAGTACACTACGAGGCAAATCGCGTAGCTGACCGAGGTCCCGGTAATGAGCGCAGCGTAGGGCGTCTCATGAGCCGCAGTCGTCTTGCTCAGGAACGACGGTAGGAGCTTCGACGTCGCCATCGCCACGATGAGTTTGCCGTAGCACCACATGAAGCCAAACGCGGTCGCGTACGTCGCCGGCAGCGACAGAACCGTCGCAGCATGGCGAGGAATACTGAGCATCAGTGTGAAGCCGTTATCGAACGGCACCAGCTCTGCTGGGAGTGATGCGAGTCCAGGGGGGAGGGAAGCGGTGACAAAGTAGACGAAGATCCCAGTCACGAAGAGCGTCACTACGCAGCTGACTTGGGCAATGGGGACGATGTGCTTGGCGTGCTCGATCTGGTCACTGGCCATGGGTAGAGCCTCCACCCCGACGAAGAACCACGCAGCCAGAGGCAGCGCCTTCATGAACCCTGGGAACCCATCGACAAACTGCAAGTCCGGGTCCTGCGCGTACTTGGAATAGTTGACGAACTGGAGCGAGCCGATGCAGTAGAGCGCGACGATGAACAGCGACACGACTCCGAGTACGAGGTTGAACACCCAAAAGGCCCGCCCCCCTTTGATGTGGAATACGAGCGCGCTGAGGTAGAACAACCCCCACAGCAACGGACGGTAGGACTTGACCTCGGGTGCAGTGTCAACGAGGAGATCGATGAACGCGATGGTTGACGCCGAGACGTAGGCCATGTACTCGAGCGCTTCGCAGCAGCCGATCATAAAGGCCGGATAGAATCCGAGAGTACAGCGTGCAAGGCCGTAAGCTCCGCCTGCAAAGGGTAAAGCTCCAGTGATCTCAGCCGTGCAGCAGCATAGCGCAATGTACGCAGTTCCGATGAGAAGATAAGCGATGAAGTAGCTGTAGAGACCCGCAGCGATGCCAGCGTTCCAGCAGAAGTACTGCCCTCCAATGACAATGGTGAGGCCCAGCACGTAGATGTCCCATTTGCCAGGCTTGTACGTTGGTGCGGTGCTCCCAGCGCCTGGTCCAGCGACTGCCGATACTACTCGAGTTGTGGCCTGCTTCAAAAGTGTTGACGCCTCTGGAGCCGACCATGCTGGATGCGACTGCACTCGCACCGACCGTATCGATTGGGACGTCGGGGCTATCGAAACCTTGAAAGTCATTCGGCCTCACACTACAAGTTACCTGCCTCCGGGTGAAGTCGACGAATGGACTCGCAAGATCAGAACGAGGCCGCGTCCGAGTTAGAATACTGTGAGCTGCTCGTTGGCTACAGCAATGGAAAATGAGGAAATGGATAAGGTCTCTCCTCCGTCGCGCTCAGGTCCAAAATAGTCGTGCAATTTGGTGCGGCTTTGGTTCGCGATAGGATAGGTGGGACGCGTATTGAGGACCTCAATTTGAGGTGCGTGCCTCCGCTTCAACCAGTTCGAATGCCAGCTACGGGTAACTACATGTACCAGCGCGTAACTCTATGCTGCGTCGGTTGCAACGCATGTGTGAACCATTCGACTTGGTAAAACAACCACCTACCTAAAGTAAAAGTACTTATGTGTAAGAAATTCTCCAGAGTGGGGTGGGGGCACAGCACGCCCATAGTAAACACTCGATGAGAGGGGCACAGCCATCCAGGACGAGCGCACGGATCCGTCCATGGAGGGCTGGCAAAATTCTATGATATTAAACTATGTAAGGTGATCGACCGAGTCTACAGGGACTCCATGTACTTCTTCTGCAGCTCGAAGGCCACGAGTGTGATGCCGAAGAGCGGCGCTTGCACCATCATGCGAGGTCCTGCGCCCTTCATCAGCGCCTTGGGGCCGTTGGCCGCCACCACCTTCCGCACGCAGTCCATCATGCCCGTGTACGGGGACCCCTTCATCTGCAGCCGCGTCTTGATCACGTCGGCCGGTGTGCAGATGGCGGCCGCTCCAGCGCCGGCCACAGCGCCCGCCGCCACAATGGACAGCACCGAGTTCTTGCCCGTGTCCTTGTCTGCCCAGGCGTCGCGCAGCGTGGCGTAGGACGGGAAGAACAGGATAGCGTACGGCACGTCGCGCATGAAGCACACGCCCGCGCCCTTGTACATGCCGCGGACGCCCATACTCCTGGCGATCTCCATGGCCGTCTGTCGCTCCGCCACGGGCAGCGACGTCTGCATCTACGTCGCGCATGAAGCACACGCCCGCGCCCTTGTACATGCCGCGGATGCCCATACTCCTGGCGATCTCCATGGCCGTCTGTCGCTCCGCCACGGGCAGCGACGTCTGCATCTGCAATCGGATCTTGACGATCTCAACCTGAACAAGCATCAAAGTCTCCGTTAGTTAGGATTCCAGGTACAGGGTACGCTCTAGAGCTCTTACCGGGTTGGTGATGACAGACTGTGCGCATCCGGCGCCTGCGCCAGCCAGCGCCTGCTTGGCCATTGACAGGTTACCGTCCGCGTCGGCAAAGTGCTCGCGGAGCTGCTCGTTGACCGCCAGCTTGATGGCCTTCTCGGGCAGCACCCCCATGAGCGTAGGCGGCAGACCGCGGTACAGTCCGCGCAGTCCGTCGGTGGCCACGATGTGCTTGAAGCACTGCAGCGGGCCCGAGAACATCATGCGGCCGCCCGTGCGCGTCTGGCCCTGCAGGTGCGTCTTGACGATGTCCATGGGGAAGGTCGTGACCATCCCGACGGCGCCCGCCATGCCGCCCACCGCGAGCTTCAGGTGCAGCGGGATGGCGGTCGGCGTCTTGAGCGTCTTGGGGGCGCTGCTGGCTGCAGCCTCACGCGGGCCCAGCGAGCGCACCTTGAGCGGCGGGATGTGGCGGAGCGCGGCGGCGGACGAGGTCATGCTGGACACGGTCGCGTTGGGTCACGAAAGACGGCGGTGGGGTACACGTGGAGCTGCGAGGCCGGAAAAACGGGAATGAAGCGGTGCCAATTGCTCGTGTGGGGGCATGACCAAGAACAGATCGAGCGGCGGGTGCTGTGCTGGGATGCACACGACGACCCCCGGCACGACGGTGCTGCCAACTGGAAGCTTCAACTGGTGGTGGGCTCGAGATAGCCAGCCGTTATTCTGCTTGGGGTTTCGGCTTTTTTTGCCGCAAATGTGTGACGTCGCCCCGTGACGTCGTCCATTTGAATTGCTAGATTCATAAATTGCTTTTACATTGACTTTTTAGCTTGTAACTGTTTGTTTATTTACTGATATGATTATATTAGTGGAGATTAAATAGCATATCTAACCAAGAAAACAGTTATGCAGGAAAATAACTGCAGTATTGACCATGAGACAGACCCAGCTTTGGGGACAGTCTTGGGGACACTTTATCGCACTCGACAAACTGTGCTTATCGGAGACCAAACGCACAGTTTGAAGGGAACGAGGAATATCGCCGTCGCACGATTTCCTGACGCTTTGGTGCACAGAGAGCGCAGATGACTGCTGCTGCAGCTCAGTTGTGCCAGGCTTTGCAGCACACCACCAGCACACCGAGCGGCGTTTGCGCGATGGATCGCTGGTATCGAGCTCCAGAGGTCGCAGAGCGTAGATGCAAGGCCAAGCTGCAAGATTGGCGCGAGGGATTGCGCGGCTGTCGAGACAAAATTGGGGAAGAAGGACCAAGCGCAAGAAAGCTTGAAAGTTTTGGGGCATGTGGCCTTCAGGTTCATTGGGCCAACCGTGGACGGAGGCGGCCCGAAAGAATATTCTACTGGCGATTACCCGTGCTGCACCTGCGCTTACGCTGCTTGGGTGCCGTGTCAAGGCGGGCCAGAGCCGCGGCGCAGGTTGAAGTGCACGGCAACTTCAGTTTTTGCACGGCTTTTGCATGGAAACGCGCTGTCAAACGGAACACTTGGTTTTACTATGCGGTCTGTTCTGTAAATACTATCGTTTAATCAATGTGTGGACGAAAACAGAGCTTGTGGTGGTGCACAACCAAGTCATGGGACTCGTGCTCTTCAGAGGACTGCTTTCGATACAGAATCTATTGTCAGCTGCTTGACTCCGACGCGCTGACCCAGGGCTCACCGTACACGTACAGCCTTGGTCTCCCTGCAGTTAGGACCTCAGCTTTGTTGCCGGTACGAGTGAAGTGAGCAAGGCTGAATGGTAAAACGGCCACCGTGCCATCGCTCGTTGTTACACAGCAGCCCAAGGCATGTTCCATCTCTGAACTCGTTCCAGTGCTCGTTAGGAAAAGACAATGCCCGTTTCCACTTACCTTGCTACAGAAGGCTGGCCGAACCTGCTTCGATTATTTTGCACTTGCTACACGAAAACGGCTTCGCTCCGTGTGAAGTAAGCTAGCGGCAGCACAAGCTGGGACGAGCCTGTCGCGCATGAGTTTCCCTAAGAAGTAGACTTGTCGTAGTGCTGGCTAATCGAAGTCTAAATCCAACCTACCGCTGAGGTATCGGTTTAGGCGTAAGTAGCTGCGAGTTGAACGTTGTCGCCACCAGCTTCGTGGGGACAGCAGGTGGCTGAGCTTTGCGCTGTGACGGCGCAAAGTTGTCTTGATATCGTCACTATCGAGAGTAATTTAACTCGGTTCATCGAGAGATGCTGGTATCCATGTTGCCGGATAATGTTGCCAAGCTCAAACGAGGAATACTCGGACTGAGGATGAGCCGCAGCCGCTTATCGCACGCACACCGTGGAAATAGATATCGCACCGGACATGCCACCGCGCCTGGAATACAATGGCTGTGAGGGTACGCCATTTAAATAGATAAAACTCGACGATTATGGGTGTATACTTGTGAGTGAGAGGAGAGTTCCGAGTTAGAAATGTCATCAAACAGAAAAAAAGAAACCGTACAGGGGTCCTCATACATGATACTCGCCAAGTCGAAGTTTTGGGATCAAGACGGCATCCTCTCATACCAACGACTTATTTCCGCGATTGTGTGGATTCTTTGGAGGATTTTGCTACACGGATATATCCAAACGATGATTCGTGCAGCTTCTAGCCTTTTCCGCCGCACTTGGAGTATCATGAACAAGCCTAACACGCTTTCGCACGACATCACCAGCGAAATACAGAGACCAATTCCGGCGCGTCAACATAGAAGATGAATAGTAGCGCAGTTTCAGACTAAAATTCGTTAGTACTTCGAAGTATACTTACAAGTTTGGGTCTGCATTTGAGGCACCCGTTATAATAGAACGAATGGAAATTTTCTCGGCTCCCATGCGCACACTGCGTCTTGAAGAAAAAAAATAATAAAAAATGTCAGTACTCCATCATCTGTAAATAAAAAAAATGTCAGTACTCCATCATCTGCATGTACTTCGTAGTGGACGAAGAGATAAATTCTGCGATCCCCTTATAAACGTCAGCAGTCCGAGACGGGTGAGTCATGAGGGGCTTCGAGGCGATAAACATTATCCCATAGTCTTCGTCGAACACGACTGAGAGTAGAACTGCTAGCGCTCCACGGTCCCGTAAAGCTCATCGCGTACAGCCATCCTTCGTCGTCTCCTCTCGTGATGGAGAATTGCCAGCCTGAACCCGTCATCCCAGCCGGAACTGCTGGGACGACGTCCTTAAATTGATTCGAGGTGATTGAGTTGTCATACGACGACCACTGCTGCCGAGCCGTAGATGCGGAAGGGTTCCAACCGGAGCGGAAGGACTTGGACTGGTTTTCCCACACGTGAAGATGCTGTTCGACCTCGTCATCGCTCGTAGCCTTCAGACAGATCTCCAACTTCAGCGTTGACTGCCGGTTCTGCTTGGAATATGCGTTCGACACCGATATCGGGTACTTCTCCAGTGTTCGAACGCCCATGCGGTCCTCAAACATAGCCACTGGCAAGACAATTGTGCCCAGAAGGTCGTCGCTCCTTAAGAAGTCCATGTCGAAGATCTTAATGGTGAGGACAGCGGTCATGGGGTTCTCGATGGGGAAAATGTAGCGCTCCGGTGGGTTCCATTGCGGATTGAGGTTGCTCTTGTGACACAGGCTCCGGTGCTGCGTGCCGCCGACCTTGAAGACTACGTACGGGTCGCTCTTGCCTCCGACGAAGATGGAGTCGCTGGCTGGGAGGTTCTCGGCACTGAACAACGTCACGTGGAGATATGGCATCCGTGCACTTACACTCGCAGAACGTACAATGTCTTGGACTATTATAGTGGCGAGCACTAGAAAATTTCCGGCAGAGAAGCACGGAACTTGAAATTGGCCCCCCATATGACTGCAAGCACATTACTTCCGATCGGCCGTGCCTAACCGCGACAACTATCGCGGTGCTGGCATGTACGGGTTGTCGGGCCTGAGGGGGTACGCTGGGAAAAACTATGGAGCTCGAGTTTACGGAGCTCGAGGTACCAAAAAATAGGCAAAAGGGTGCATGGCCCCAAAATTTGAAACACTTATAATAGTCTGCACATTGGCTAGACTAAAAAGTAGTCCAGGTAGTTGCCGTGCATCTTCGCCGTTGATTTATGGTAGTGGGAAACTACAGCTTACCAAAAGAGAAGAAAGTTGATTAACTGCTTTACAGATGCCTCATTTGGCGAGCTACCTCACTGCAAATGGACTAAGCGTCTGCGCTAGTTGTTGACGAGTAATCCAAATTTGAATTAGTGGTGGAGGAAAGTTGCTTACAGGGTTCTTCGAATCCCAATCTGTCATATCCTCGTTGAAAAATAAATTAACAATGTTGACCAAATGACGTTTTCACGCTTTGTGTACTTGACGTTCGGGCTTCCGTAAGATGCCATTACGAAATACGGGCCACGGTAGAACGACAAAAATTCAATAATACTTTACATGTTGCCTACGTCTAAAGAGTAGTGAATCGTCGTCATTGATTCCGTCCCCGCAACTTCAGTAGATCGAGAAAGCAGCGCATCATCCGAGCGTTAAATTCCATGAGAGCTGCTTCAAATAATTGGATATGGGCTGCGAAACCAGTTTTATCGATTTTCCAGAAGCCCATAAATTACTACTGTAACAGCAAGGACGTTATGAAAAAAGCCTTTTCAGTTCTTCCTCCTTAAGCATATTTTTGCTGTCGCGTATATGAATGCTAGCGTGGTGTGGGTGTAGTACACCTCAGAAATCCAATTAAACAAAGCCGTACTGTGCATGAAGAAGCTCTGAAATTTCCGCTGTGAAATCCAGTTTCAATGTTCTGCTACTTTTCATGTGACGTTCACGCTTTCTTGCTGCATCTCGCTCCATTAATTAAATGTGAACGCTAGCCAATGTAATGGAGAGCGCAAGTGCTTTCGACACTGAGTCAAAACACGCTGCTGCAGTTGCTCCTTCCTGACAAGTCGTTGTTGCTGCTTTCATCCGTATCCTGCGTTTTTTTACGTAGTACCTGGTTTCCACGCGGTGGGCGGGGTTTTCCGATGTTTCATGGCCTGGGGCCTGCTCCGATGTGCACCAGTATCGGATAGAGCAGATGGGTGAAGTTGTCGTCGTACCCGTGTGCTGCAGCGTGAAGGCCAACACTTCAGCGTGCACGAAGTCCTAGTCGCGGCTACGGCACGGATTGCTCGGCGCGCAACACTCGATGAAAAAAATGAAGACTCGTCGATTTCCCATGGGATAAATGGAAAGTTGAAGTTATCCCAATAAAAGCCCACATAATAATTTACCGTTTAGATTACTTGCAGACGCAGGTTGCGCGAAGATGGACGCGTCGCCGACAGGGTCA